>JAAGKR010010667.1:0-21973 GCA_011419295.1 Clarias macrocephalus | reverse complement strand
AACACTTTTCATCTGACTACTTGTGAGCCTGTAATTGTACTTAACTTTAATCAGGTATACCAAGTTACAGAAGGAACTGGTTTATTGTCACGCTTTAGGTCATGGTATTATCCGAATGAAGATGGGTTCCCTTTTGAGTCGGGTTCATCTCAAGGTTACTTCCTCATGTCGTCTCAGAGTTTTTCCTTGACACCATCACCTCGGACTTGCTTATTAGAAACTAACTGATAAACCTAAAAAGCTAGAAAAAGTATACTTTTTTAACAATCTTTTTAGCTTTATCGGTCAGTTTTTCAACATCATCCATTGTTAAATATGCTATAGTAATAAATTTGAATAGATTTTAAAAAGTTGAATAGCCTAGCCAACAGTGGAGCTGTATGATTTAATTAATTATGGAGATTAATCAATGATTTGTACGACTTTGTTAATTAAATGTGTAATTGTGTTACACCGCCCCCAACGGTGCGTGAGTGAGCAGTTTGAAAAGTTGTGGTTGGCTGGCGTCACATGGTTCGGAGGAAACATGTGATGGTCTTTGGCCCTCCCGGCTGAGTGGTAGTAGTAGCCTTAATGTGGGAGCCCCCTAGTGACGGGGAGAAATTGGACATGACTAAATTAGAGAGAAAATACCCCCCCCCCCAACCCCACCCACCCAAAAACAAATTATATTTAATGATCGTCAGTTTTTTTATTATTTGGATAAAAATTTGTTTTCAAAATGACATATTCCTGACATGCAATACTGCACCTACTCTGCACGAATGTGGCACAGAAGGGAAAAATATCATATTCTCTGAGACATGGCATTAAAAAATTAACACCATAAGTTAAACAGCATTTCAATGCATATTTTATACTTTTAGTAGTTTTTGATACTTTTAGTTTAAATATTAGTGCTATTCAACAACTAAACTGGAACAAATCTAGCAAATTGTGACAAAAAGTAAAGAAGTATGAAGAAAAACTAATGAAAAAACGTTTCATGAACAAAGTGCTTCTTTTATGTCATTTTAGCTAATAATTGTAACAGAATCGTGCATAAATTAATTTATTTATAATAAACAATTTATTTAAAATAAAATTATTAATTTAATAAACGGGCAGATCCAAGGGCTACTACCCCGCAGAGTTCTGAACAGGCAGAGGCGTGGACATTTATACACGCAGTTGCCAGGCAATCAGCATGAACGCGACACACCTGGTTGGCATGTTTATTTAAGGGTCCTGATACCTCCGCACTTCATGCCATCATTCAGGTAGCACCGGTAAGGTATCAGGGCCAAAGCCAAGAAAAGAAAGAAAGAAAGAAAGATGAGGAAAGGAAAGACAGAAAGACAAGCGCATTGAAAATTGAGAGACAGAGGCAAAGACCAAGCCTCTGCCTCCCTAAGACGCCGGCGAGAGAGAGAGAGCGGCACGCATCAGTCCAGCGTGCAAGCTCAGTTTAACAGTGTTAAAACACAAAACTCTCTCTCTGATAAATCCTTAGTAAGGGCATAGGCCCCAAAAGGATCTCAAGTTTTGATCCCCGTACGTTCTCGCATAGACGGCGGAACCCTGTTCAATTTGTGTTTCCAGTTTTCTTTTGTTTCCTTTTTATTTTCTAATTAATAATCCCACGATATCTCCAAACGTGACGGTCTTCCCATGAGTGTCATAAGCAAACGCTCCCAAACTCCTGTTTCATTCACCCCCTCTGAAGCCCTGCGTCAGGGCTCTTATACACATTATAACATCAAACCCTCAAACCCCACCTCCAGACCTTCAAGAAAACGGGAGCAGGAGGGATGGGGAGTGGAGTGCCATCCTTGTTCCTCTTCTCAATGGTTAGGCCCAGCGAGTCGGACGAAGAAGCAAAGGACTATGACTAGCTTAGTAAGGAGGTGTTGGCATGCTGCAACATCTCTAAAAGCCAGCCCCTGGAGTTACGCCGCCTCTACCTGGGGGTTTTGGTCTAGCCGCCATAATAGTGAAGAAAGCGTTCCAGCGTTCCAAGTGCCATCACCTTCGCTCGTTCCTCTGTCATCCTGGTGGGTGCGCCGCTGTGTGAGCCCCTCCTGGTCATGTGCACTTACGGTGATCACCAGGGGGTTCCCGTGGGTCAACTCACCGACAAGGACCTACAGGGCAAATATGACCGCCAGCATAATATGTCCTTCCTGAGGACAATGTGATGCACCTAGCAACCTCTCAATGGCCATTTCATTTGCAAGGAACACGGTCGAAAAAGTTTAACGATCAGTTTCACTGGCCGGGGCTCAACACGGAAGTAAGGAAATTCTGTCAGCGCTGCTTCCCTAATTGCCAGAAGACAGCACGTAAGAAGCCAGCCCACCGCTAAGTCCCTTGCCCATCGTCAGCATCTCATTTCATAACATCAGGATGGATCTTGTCGGGTTGCCCTCAATATCAGTGAAAGATAACTTTTTCGGGCACCTTAATTCTCTGACCTCTGTGTTCTCACCTGACTTGCCAATGCTTACAGTGAATATTCATATAAGCTTGCTAATTTACAAGTCACCTATCTGGTTTTCTGATTAGTAATGTTAAGTAGCTCAATGTCATATAGATTATTAAGAAAACTTAAAAATAAAAATCAAGTGAAATAATAAAGTAACAATTTAAACAACCATTAAACTTCTTCCTCAAAGGTAGTACAGGAACAAGAAAAAGTGCATATAAATATCTAATACACAGAATCTTACCTCCATAGGAGAGAAGTCGTGGTTGACGAGAAAAGCGAGGCCACCTACAGGAATAACCAGGAACACCAACCTGAAAGTGTCGTGTTCGCCGTCGTAGGTGGCTTTGAACTTGACGTAGATCAGGTACACTGTGGCATACGCGCACCCAATGTACATAACCTGTACCAAAAATAAATACCAGGAACACACAATCATTACACCGCAAAAACGTAAATTTCATGGAGTGCACGAACATTGTCCAACATGGTTTATGGCTAGGATGTGTGCAATGTGCTGACAGAGACACTCAGCAGTCTGTGAGTGCCAGCTCACCTTCATTGTAGTGTTGTACAGAGAGATAAATGAGGTGAGAAGGTCCAAGTAGCGTGTCGTGAACACCAATGCAAACAGTACTTGGCTTTTTCCGGATATACCTGGACAATCGATAAAAAACAAACAATTTAAAAACACAGAATTACAACGGTGTTACAATACTATGGTTCAATAGTCTGTAACGCACAATGTGCGTAATGTACAGTCTATTGTCTGTATCTGTGCATGCTGCCACTGTCTGGTGTAACGGAATTATAGTGCATTCCTAACATTATATGAGAAGGATGACATAAGAAACAAAATAAGACTCACAAAATGATATAAATAACGAGGGGTGTTCAAGTCAAACCAGGACTTTTGATAAAAAATAAATAAAGTGATTCAGTTGTGAATCGCGATTCTTCTGTACCGCCACACTGATGTCAAAATAAATAGAATTTTATACTTTAAATTTTAATACATTTGTAATGCTAATAATAGAGATGAACCCGTCGATCTGCCAGTGACCAGAATTGGCTGGTATTCAGTTTGATTGGCCGATCACCGGTCACTGCCAATCAGCCTCAAATAGAACTGATTCTTTACCGAGCAAAGAGTGACCCAACAGAAGCATTTTTAGGGCATTACATCATCAAAAACTAAATGTTTTAAAAGCCTCCAATGTGCCTTTTTCTCCAAACTCAGTAACCAAATTAGTCTCAAACCCGCTCATTCTCACACACTTACACCGAGTGCTAATTGGCACTTGGGTGTGCTCGCAGCCACGAAACCTGTGGAGTTGAGACTTTGGAGACATTTGAGGTGGAAAACCGTTGCCATTTCTTTTTAATACTAGCCATTTACACATTCTCACAGTAGCAGTTCATTCAAGTACTGTGGCTCGAGACCATTTAGCGCTTTATACTGTAGGTCAACAGCAATAGTATTTTAAAATCAGTGAGAATTTTCACTGAGAGCCAATGCAGTGTGGATATGATAGAAGTGATGTGCTCATATCTTCTAATTCTAGTGAGGACTTTTGCTGCAGCATTCTGGACTAACTGGAGCTTGTTCATGCACCCAGTTGAACATCCAGGCAGAAAAGCGTTACAATAATCCAACATAGAGGTGATAAAAGCATGAACTATTTTTTTCTGCATTTTTTCTAAGAATATATTCTTTATCGTGGCATTTTTTTTAAATAAAAGAATGTTTTGCTAATAATATTATCTGCATGAGCTTCAAATGAAAGACTGTAATTTTTGTTGTACTTGATGAAAGAGAACGGCCATCCAGAGTTACTGTGTGTTCAGAAAGCTCACTTCTTCGCTGCATGTTGTCCTAGTACAAGTACTTCTGTCTTGTCAGGATTAAACAGAAAGGAAGTTAATTAGCATCCAGTCTCTTATGTCCTCCATACATTGCTCAACTTTATTAATTTGGCCTTTCTTATCTGGCTTTGCTGAGACATTCGAGGAGGAAAAACGTCACTGTTCCTATATAATCCTACTACACACTGAACTATTTATACATTTTCAGACAGAGATACGTGCTGCATTAACTCTCTTTTTTTTTTTTGTTTTTTTCCCCGATTTTCTCCCTAATTTAGTCGTGTCCAATTCCTCCCCGTCACTAGGGGGCTCCCACATTAAGGCTACTACTACCATTCAGCCGGGAGGGCCGAAGACTATCACGTGTTTCCTCCGAACAACGTGACGCCAGCCGACCGCATCTTTTCGAACTGCTCGCTCGTGCACCGTTGGGGGCGGCGTAACACACTCGGAGGACAGCGCTATCCGCTCCCTCCGTTGCGCGAGCTCACAGACGCCCCTGATTGGCTGTAGAGCCGTGATTAATGTGGGAGCACTAAGTACCTCTCATCCCTCCCCTCTGAGAGAGCTCGGCCAATCAGCGCTCTCTAGACCTCCGGCTGCGAGAGATTACAGCATCACCCGGGAATCGACTCGGATGATAGTGCGAGCGCTTTTACCACTGCGCTACTCGGAGGCCCAACGTGCTGCATTAACAATGTATCTTTTTTTGTTTATTTTGTATTGCTTAAATGCTGTGCTTCATTTTTAAGTGAGAAAGCCAACATTATAAGGAATGGGCAAAATTTTAATAAAAAAAAAAAAATTATTGACCATGTTTAAAATTGTAACAAAATCTGGGAAAAATGTAATATCACATCCGCATATTTATAAAATCGTAATACTTACTGTATAGAATCGCAATTTTATTCAAATCAGCACCCAGGTATAGTGGTAATATCTTATCGGCAGGTGACTGGTGATTCCCATTCCTATGGTGTATGTTATCGTCTTGAAACGTCTTATCCACTGCACTGTATATTACTTTATACTATATACCATATGACCAAGATGGCACTGGTGAGGTCTGCTGCTGTCATGATTGGCAGAGTAAAACAAACCAGTGTCAGGAACAGGCTGAGAGCTCGTGCACACCACACGTCCCTGCTTAGAATCCTGCTAACCAACGTCCAGCCACCGATTTTAATGGCAAACAGAAGCTGCTGCAACAGAGCGTGCATTGTACCTCTCACACTCTCCTGCACACCCAACCTGGAGCTCCTGATCATCAAATGCCATTTTTTTTATCTTCGGTCGTAGTCAGTGCCATCCTCCTCATGCACAAATATAAACAAAGGCTTAAACAGAAAGCCCCGGTTCAGAGGGAGGTCGTGGGCTGGATGGACCAATTGGTGGCCGCCCTACACGACACACTGGATGACTCTGAATGGGACATGCTCTGGTGCAGCACTGATGACATCGTGTTCACATAAGCGGTTGTTGGATTCATCAGGAAACAAGCAAATGATACCATTCAAAAAAAACTATCTGCGACACCCTGAGAACTCCTTATGAGGACCTCTCCTTATCCCATTCAGTAATCCCCACATGCTTCAAAGAGTCCATTATTGTTCCTGTCCCAAAGAAACCCCATCCTGCTTCCCTGACCTCAGTTGTGATTTGAAAGGCTGATCAGAGACATCGTTATCTCTTGATTACATAACACACTGGACCAATTGCACTCAACATATCGTCCAAACCAATCGACCAATGATACAGATGATATGATAGTGTGGTGTGCCTTCTTCACACAACACTAACCCACCTGAACACTAGGAAGGGGAATTATGTTAAAATGCTGTGTCTTGACTACAGTTCAGGGTTTAATACTATAATTCCCTCCACCCTCACCACCAAGCTGGAGAACCTGGGACTCTGTATCAGGGATCTCCAACTTCCTATGGGCGGACATGTCGCAGCCTCCCTCACTTTCAGCACTGGAGCCCGCCAGGGCTTCCGCTGCACTCATTATACACGTATGACTGTGTGGCCTCTACCAACTCCACCACCATCATCAAGTTTGTTGATGACACCGTTGTGGTGGGCCTAATCACTGACAACAAGCAGTAGGCCTACCTGGAGGAGTAAGACAAAGGAGATGATAGTGAACTTCAGCACAAAGCAGTAGAGGAACTACCAGACCCCCGTCATCAACAAGAGCCCAGTGGAGAGAGTGGACAGCTTCCGGTATCTGGGTGTTCATATCACGCAGAACCTTTCATGGTCCTGTCACATCAACACTGCGATGAAAAAGACCTGGCAGCGTCTCTACCACCTCAGATGCCTGAGAGACTTTAGACTGCCGTTCAAGGTACTTAGGGACTTGTACTCTTGCACCATAGAGATCATCCTGATGGGGTAACATCACAATCTGGTTTGGGAACAGGACCATGCAGGACAGACAAGCTCTACAGAAGGTGGTACGATCAGCTGAGTGCATCTTCTGCACCAATCTCCCTAACCTGCACTCAATCTAGAGCAAGTGGTGTTGGACCAAGGCAAGGAAGACAGTGAAGGACCTCAGCCACCCCAACAATGGACTGTTCTCTCTACTCGAGGCCAATACAAAGAGACTGAGGAGGAGCTTCTTCCCGTGGCTATTTGTACCCTCAACCAGACCACCACATACTACTAAAAATCGGATCTGTTTTTTTTTTTTCCACCTCACACAATCACTCTCCAATCATTCCTGCTAAGCACACTAATCACGTTGCAGTTTTTTTGTCCGTGTTTACACACTGCTCATTTTTCACACAAATGAGGACTAACTGCACTCAAGAGTATCTAATTCCTTTTTACAGTCTGTAATTTATTCTGCACAGTTTTTACGCTTTAATAGTTCATGCACTTTTATGGTAATTCTATTTTATTTCACAACCTTGTAAATATTGTAAATTTTCCAGCTTAAAGTACATTATATTTTTATATATTCATATTACTCTATTTTAATATTCTTTTTTTTTTATTTTTTATTGGCAACTCTGGTGCAATTTATTTCTTGCAGAGACACCCTTCCCTTTAGGTCATGATCAGTCGTTTAAGCATTTTACTGCATATCATACTGTGTATGGCGGTTTTATGTGACTGCACCTTACGTAAAGTTCTCACTCTTAACCACGTACAGTACATATGGACCCATGTCCTCATTTACCACATTGTTATTTATTGACAATAGGCCACTTTGTACATGTACTGTGCACAATGACAAAGTTTAAAGTAATCAATCCTGGCACGTCAAACGATACACAAAACTAACAAAGCTCAGCACTGATAAGTGAATGAAAGTGATTGAAACTGGAGCCAGTAATCTAACTATGCATTTTGGAAATAAATATACATACAGAAACAGCATTTTAAACTAATGTATATTGATGTAATGAGGCCAGAAAGATAAAGGATCAGGACATGCAAGAGAGCTCCAGCTTACTGTGAAAAAGGTGTCGGCAGAGGTGGAAAGAGTAATAAACTTTTGTACTCAAGTACCGTTACTTCAGGGAAATTTTACTGAAGTACAAGTAAAGTTATCATTGTAAAAATCTACAAGTAAAAGTAGCTCATTAAAAATTTACTCAGAGTAAAAGTTACATTTTTTAACAGCGGGGGTTGGACGGGGAATTCTAGTGTAGTTCAAAAAGATGAGCAGATATAAATCTCAAACTAGTTGTTTTTAATTGAAGGAACACCTTTGCATAATAAAGCTGTTGCCTTTCTTGTGCTTGAAATCAAACTAAATATGGTGTGACGCTTTGCGCCGGATAGCCAATGGAAAAAAGAGCTCAGAGCCGAGAATAACCTACAACATAAAACTTTTACCGGCCTCTTTCAGAGTCACAAAATTCTAATACAAAACTAAGTAAAAGTAAAGAAAAGGATAAAAGAAAAGAGCATTTCGGGGGTGAGCAGCACACCTGAGCTCCTACTCCATTCTCTCCTTCACACGCACACACTAGGGGAGGAGCAGCAACTCTTAAAAGGGCAACATACATACATAATATGGTAGACAACATGGTAGTGGCTGTTACAATGGCCAGGGGTTTGCTTCATAAGAATCTGATGGCATTTCGCTTTCAGCTGGGTCTGCATCACTGGCATCTGTTTTGTCCCTCTCCATCGTTCTTGTGAGTTTAGCGCGTTTATTCTCGCCGCCCATCAATCAATCAGTACAGTGGTTTCCGGGGTGCAATTTTTTTCCTTCCCCGTTGCATTAGTTTTTATTATTTTTCACTTTCATTCATTTATTTTTCACTCAGTAGCGAATATGATTTCAAATGTAGCAAAGTAAACAAAACATACTTAACTAAAAGTAAAATTACAGATTTTAAAAACTACTTTAAAAAGTAGAAGTACACAAAAAAGCTACTCAATTACATTAACGCAAGTAAATGTAATTCGTTACTTTCCACCTCTGGGTGTCAGGGCTGGAAATGTGACACAAAAATTCAATGTTTAACTTTTGCATGCACACCTGTAATATATTAATAAGGTGCAGAATTGGGATTATGAATGCGAGAGAGTTAGTGATTCAAGAGAAAACTTTAATCAGGGCACACACTGAACTGACACTGGACATTTAATAATGAGCAGACTCAGAAGATTCACTAAGAGGCAAACTGAGGGAGTCTCGCACGCGTATGAACGAGTGCATATCGGCCAAAACGAGGTGAAAAAGTGTATTTCGGACAGTATCAGAACGGCAATTTTCATAATACTTAATACTTCTCATCTCCCTATCCATGCTTTATTTTTTGTAAATATGCATACACATTTATATTTTTATCAGAAAAAAGAAATATATTTGCTTAATCCAATTTTATGTCCTTTTCACATGAAAAGACATAAACCTGAAAAGGGTGTCTGTGTGTGTGGGTGTATAGCTGCAGCCTGTACAATCGAGTGCAATGGTAGGCTTTAAATCAGATAAGGTCCCTCTCCTACAGGAAGCACATTACACACACACTCCCTTTCTCTATGCAGTTTTTAGACAATCATCATTTATTTATATAGCACCTTACAGCAACCTAGGTTGAACCAAAGTGCTTCACAGCATTAAAAGTGACAATAAAATGACAATAAGATAGCAATAAAAAAAGAGAAGAAAAAAAAAACCACAAAATTATAAAATTATAAGAAACACATGAAATTAAAAATATCAAAAGCCATTCTAAATAAGGGCGTCTTAAGTTTTGGGTTAAACTGAAAAATGACAATAAAAATGGCAATAAGACAGCAATAAAAATACAAAAACAAAAAAGGCATAAAAAAAAATTTTTTTAATCATTAAATTAATCATGGGTTACCATATCATGGATTTCAGAAAATCATGTTCCTCCATCATATGAGGGTGTTATAATGTACCCGAGATGGCTGAAAGTAATTCAGATACATAGTTACACATGAATAACTATGAGTGTGGTGGTCTATACGGGTCATATCTGTGTGTTTGATATATACACCAGATAGTTTAATAGAACTGGATAATGTTTGAGTGAGTAAAAAAAAAAAAAGAATAAAAAAAAAAGTATTGCAGTTGCAATTTTGGTTAGCAGTTACTAACTATCACAAGTAGAATAAAAAAAATTACAAAAAAATTAACACTAGCTTCTAAGTTTATTTTAATGATCAATTAACAAAAGCAAAGCATGCCTGTAACACTAGCCTGTTCTATTATTTTTCTATACTTTTATTCCATTTTGTTTTATGACATTATAATAATAATGATAATAAAAACCTTGCTACGTGCACTGCGTTAAGCTAACTGAGACATGTCATTGCTCTTTTTTGAGTGCTTTAATTAAAAATAAATAAATAAAATTAATTAATAAAATTCTATAAATAGAAGCAGGATATTTGACAGAAAAAAAAAGTTAATTTGTACAGTTCTAAACGTACAGTATTTAGGGGGGTTTTACCTACTCACTTTTTGTCATGACATTATGTAAATTACGCGACGCCGTCATTTAGCGACTTCTAGCTACTTCTAAGACAGCCAATGGCTGCTTTCCTTACTGAGGCGTTGGCAACACTGCTTCCGTATGAGTGGAAAGTGAGTCCCGTTTCCAACATCACATCCTATTCACTACCGGAAGCGAGTGCGCCGGAACATTTCCCCCCGTCCACAAACGCTCATGCGCGTCGGAGAGGCTGTTTTTTTTAATGCACACCGTATATGGGCCTTGTAGCCTGACCTGAGATAAAATGTATGTGCTGACACCTAAACCTTTCTTTCCTGCATATTTTAAACCAAGGATAACAACCAGCAGACAGAATAAATGCCGCAAAATGCGCAACACAATGCAGGAAAGTCGTAGTAAAAACAAGCATCCTAGTTAATTTCATACTTTTATAAAAAGCTGGAAAGTTCAAACTGGCCTGGCGCTATGAGGAAGCTGTGTGTGCAGTTTTAAATTATGAACAGGTTTTTTTTTTGTCTTCAAGTGTCTTAGTTAGCTAGTTAGTGTTGTTATTTTTATGTTGTTAAATGTATGTTGTATGTAGAACTTTGGTCCCGGCGGAACGTTGTTTCGTTTCACCGTGTGCTGAACTGTATATGGTTGAAATGACATAAATGCATGGATAAAAGACTTATTTCTATTCAATCCAGTTTGTTTCATAACTATTTACTTGTATATTTATTCACTTATTTTTTAAATTATTTATTTACTCGAGTGAGTAATTAAATGGGGAACACATAATTGGTTATAATAAAAGTCTCTCACACACTGTTGAACTTCGCACTCACCCGCACACGACCTGCTCGTCCATATTTTCAGCAGCAGGATGATGATGGCAGCTAAATGCGAGAAATCCCCAATAAGTCTGAAAACATTCATGATTCCGTCCGCACAAAAACACCGAGCGGAGCAGAAGCGGCGTCCCTGAGAGTCACGTGACTAAAGAACAAACCCTAAACCGTGGCCTCGCGTTCGCCGTAGTCACATGACCAAGATTCAGGTGAATGACAATTAAGATCATTAAAGATTTGAATTCTAGGGCATGATGTGATATTTAGCAAGTGTGCTTCTTTTTACTGAAAAAAAAACACGCCAATTAACAAAAAAACAAGCATAGATCTGGAGAAAAGAAGGATTAAGTATAATGAAAAATTGTTACATGGTCTTATGTGAGAATTCATTTTTTAGACATGGTTGTAACATTTCCTCTGCACAGTGGATTTTTAAACAACCGTATATACAAGTGACTTGCATAAGTATTCATACACCTTAAATTTTTCCATATTTTGTCAAGTTACAACCACAAACACAAAATGTATTTTACTGGGATTTTATGTGATAGACCACCACACAGTGGCACATAATTGTGAAGTGGAAGTACAATGATAAGTTTTTACAAATAACTATCTGACAAGAGTGTTGTGCATTTGTATTCAGGCACAGATCCAGTACTTCGTAGAGACACCTTCACTCTCTGAAGAGTGCAGTTGCAAGTCTTTTGGGGTACCAGCTTTGCACATCTAGAGATTGATAGTTTTGCCCATTCTTCTTTGCCAAATAGCTCAAGCTCAGTGTTGTGTTCTCTTCCATTTCATTGTTCATATTCCTGTCCACTAGGGGGGACTGTAGGTATAAACAAAAAAAAAGAAAAGAAGGACGGAGAGAAGAGGATAAGAGTAGTAAAAGAAATGATGGCAAACTGAACCCGTGTTGGTTTGATTTATTGTGCTGGCTTCCAAAGAAAACAGAACTTAACACTCAGTCAGACTGGACAGAGAGCGTCTGTGAACAACAATTTTAAAGTCTTGCCACAAATTTTCAATTGGACTAAGTTCTGGATTTTGATTGGGCCATTCTAACACATGAATATGCTTTGATCTAAATCATTCCATTGTAGCTCTGGCTGTATGTTTAGGGTCGTTGTCCTGCTGATAGGTGAACCTACACCCCAGTCTCAAGTCTTTTGCTAACAGATTTTCTTCCAAGATTGCCCTGTATTTGGCTCCATCTATATTCCCATCAACTCTGACCCGCTTCCCAGTCCCTGCTGAAGAAAAGCATGCCCACAACATTATGCTCCCACCACCATGTTTCATGGTGAGGATGATGCGTTCAAGGTGATGTGCAGTGTTAGCTGCATTTAAGCCAAAAAGTTCACTTTTGGTCTCATCTTGAGAGCACCTTCTTCCACATGTTTGCTGTGTCCCCTCTACATGGAATGTCGCAAACTGCAAACGGGACTGCAAAAAGGGCTGCTTTCTTTCAACAATGGCTTTCTTCTTGCCACACCTCCATAAAGGCCAGATTTGTGGAGTGCATGACTAATAGTTCTCCTGTGGGCCAATTATCCAACCTGAGCTGTGGATCTCTGCAGTTCCACTTTAAACTTCTCCACAATTTTATCCCTGATCTGTCTGGTGTGTTCCTTGGACTTTATGATGCTGATAATTTTTTTATCTTAATAAGTAACAGTGTTTCCCACAGGTCTGAAATATACTTTACATGAGCCTTAACACAATATCTAGATTTATTTGATATTTC
The DNA here is from genome assembly GCA_011419295.1 of Clarias macrocephalus. Lineage (NCBI taxonomy): Eukaryota > Metazoa > Chordata > Actinopteri > Siluriformes > Clariidae > Clarias > Clarias macrocephalus. The sequence goes on along the minus strand of JAAGKR010010667.1, from coordinate 9,112 downwards.
TATTAATTTCACATTACATAGATCCCCCACTAACCATCCACCCATCTACTTATGTGTGAAGGGCCAGATGAAGTTAAAAATACTCACTCACTCATCATCTATACCGCTTAATCCTGTATTCAGGGTCACAGGGGCCTGGAGCCTATCCCAGGAGACTTGGGGCACATGGCAGGGTACACTCTGGACAGGGTGCCAATCCATCGCAGGGCACAGACACACACACATACACTCACTCATTCACACACTATGGGCAATTTGGGAAAGCCAATTAGCCCAACCTACATGTCTTTGAACTGTGGGAGGAAACCGGAGTACACGGAGGAAAGCCACCAAGCACGGGGAGAACATGCAAACTCCATGCACACAGAGACGGGAATCGAGCCTGGCCGGGGAACGAACCCGGACCCTGACGGTGCAAGGCGATAGTGATAACCACTACACCACCGTGCCGCCAAGTTAAAAGTAATAATAATAATAATAATAATAATAATAATAATAATAATAATAATAACATTCTTTGGTTTACAAAAACGGCACAGATTGTCAGAGCATGATGCCCTAAAAAAACGGAGCATTTTGCATTATGTTTTAAGAAATATAGATGGGGATCAGGTTAGTGCAATACAGAGTGACACAGCCTTTTTTTTTTTCAGCAAACCTAGGCAATGTCATGAATTTATATTTAGTTAAAAAGAAAAAAAAACATTGAATAATAAAAAGTAGTAAGACACATAAAACATGGATACTGGAGAAGTTTAACAATTTCTGCAGTTTGGATCCGGAACTGTCCCAGCAGCTGAAGAAAATACCTGCAACCACTAAAGGGCTGTGTCAAACTCAGGTTTTTCTTTTTAACACTGTGAACAGCAAAACAGACAGAACAAGAAAATTCACTTCACTCCACCCATACACTGATCATATTGTAAATAGAAAAGCTCATGCAGTTCTTTACAATCTTCGTAAGTTCTTTATAACTTTTAAGTCATTCCTAAAGGTAACGTGGTCCTGATGACAAGCTCTAAACTCCAGTAGGTGCTTACCTTTAGTTACGCAGAGAAAGAAGAAACCACAGTACAGGATGGTCTGAACGACGCCTGCAGTGATGGCAATCATGTCGAAGAAGCCTTCATAGTAGAAGCGCCAGATCCAGTTGACGAGATACAGGGCACGATAGAGGGCCAGGAAGAACAGATAGGGCGTGGTGATGGTCTCAGCCTTGCCAGTCTTGCTGGTCATAAATAGCTGAGCAAGGATGGCCATCGACTCCAAGTAGATGGAAAACGTCCAGAGGATCTACAGCACAGGAACAGGAAAGAAAAACAGATGAGACAGCAAAGCTCAATATACTGAATCTTGAGTTAAAATCTTGTTTTAGCAAACACAAATTTCTTTTAGGTCACGGTATCGCGAATGAAGATGGGTTCTCTTTTGAGTCGGGTTCCTCCCAAGGTTTCTTCCTCATGTGGGAGTTTTTTAACGCCTCAAGCTTATTCATTAAAAACTGACTGATAAAGCAAAAAAGCCAGAAAAAATATATAATTTTTTATTTATATCCAGATTCTTCTAGCTTTTTAGCTTTAAGAGTCGGTTTTGCAACATTGACAATTATTAAGAGTGGTATAGTAATAAATTTGAATGGATTTAAAAAATTTTAATAGCCTAGTCAACAATTATGCAGATTAATTAATGCTTTTTTGATTGATTCTATTAATTGAAACGATGGGTTAGTTTTCTATTTATCAATCCACGCTTTTAAATTATTTAGGAAAATTCCCTTAAAAATGACAAATTCCTAAAAAAAATTTAATTCCTATAGTTTTTGCAAGAAATAGGAACCACTATCTTTCACAAATACAAGAGTATTGCTGCTTCTTCTACTTTTGAGTTTATAGGTGGTTGGTGCAATACTGCACCTACTGGAGTGAACTATAGCACAGAAGGGGAAAAATAGCTTATTTTCTATGAAAAATGACATTAAAAACCAAGTCACACAGCATTTCATTGCATATTTGATACTTTTAGTAGTTTTTGATACTTTGAAGCCTGTAAGATATGCAGCTGTTTGAGACTAATTAAACATTAGTGCTATCCAACTGAAAAGATTACCAAAATACCAATAGAAAGGAAATGAGAGGCTACCTGCAGCTCTAGCTGAAAATGCTGGTCCGATAAAACTTGCCCCGGTCCAACTGAATTTTTATTTTTTGCAAATGACCTACATGCATTTGTCCCCCATTTTCTTCTTGTTACATTTTATGACTCAAGGAATCACAATTAATCTGACATCATCGTTAACTGTCCGATATTTGCAATTAAACGTATGGTGTTTTGTGGTCAACTTGCTGCACGTGACACATTTTCAACCTAACGTGATGTGCTTATTATCGACCTTGTATTCAGTCGCTGTTAATATAAACAGTGACTGTTCATATTCTTATCAAAAGCTGGCGAATAATTTTGCTTAATTTTACATAACTATGTTGGATTTTTTTTTTATAAAGAAAACTGGTATAAATCCAGCAAACAAAAGTAAAAAAGTATGAAGAAAAATTAATGTGTGAGTTTCATGAACAAAGTGCTTCTTTTGATAGTGTTGTAAAATTTTTATGAATATATTTAATGAAAATATAGTGACTTTGACAGCTACTTGTCTGGGAAAAAAATGTATCCTATCTAAATAATATGTCAAATGAGTGATCATAAAACTAACATGTATAGAGGTGTGTGTTCGCCGGCTTAGAGCCAGTACCTCTTACCATCTTACAATTCCACACTTGACCAGGAAAAAGAGCACACAACGTTTGTTCAGCACAATGAACTGGTCCGCTGTGCACAAGAGAGGGATGGGGCGCCCTAACTCCCTGAGGCTGGCAGCAGATTATCAGTTACCATCCCGCTGACATCCTCTGCCTATAAAAGGACCACGGAAGCCCAGTTCATTGAGTAGGATGAGAAAGGGATGTGCCCCTGCCAGATCCCTGCAGGGCTGACCAAGCTCATGGCCCACAATGACCTCCAAGCCTACCTCCAAACCGTCAAGAGAACAGCGGAGCAGGAGGGGCGAGTGGAGTGCCATAGAGAGTCTACTTCACCCTTACGGACGAAAAAGCAGAGGATTATGACCTGCTTAAGGAGGAGATGTTGGCACTCTGCGGCCTCTCTAGCAGCCAGCAGCCAGGCCCTGGAGTTCCACCGCGTCCTCCTGGGGGTTTTGACCCAGCTGTCAAAACAGCAAAGAAGTCGTTCCAGCGTTCGGTCTGCGTTGGACAGGTCACAATTCCCGCACTCATGCGAGCTCCTCACGGTCATATGCACAGGTTCCCGTGGGCCACATCACTGATGAGGTCTGCTACCACCGAAGAAGGGAGGAAACATCTTTCAGATAGCATTGGCAAAAAACGGCACCTTGCAACCCAGCGTGGCTCACCCAGACCCCGGATGACAGCACAGACACCGAGGCCGAAGTTGAGGCCAACTATCCCTCTAACCCTTTTCTTTTCCTGTTTTAGCAGGTGAGGCAAGGTGGAAATTTCACCAAGCTACAGTCAGAGTATGCTCGGTTCAATCACTGCTGAAGCCAACCTTGTACTTTTTAGTGCAAGCTGTGTTATTGTATTATCGCACTGAAAGGAAAGGAAGCTGCGCGATCTGCTGGTGGTGGAAGAAGTGGACACTGTTATGCACCTAGCACACTCGCAACCTCTCGGCGGCCATTTCAGAGCAAGGAACACAGTAGAAAAGATTAGAAACTAAGGAAAAAGATTAGAAAAGAAGAGAACGGTTTCACTCAATAGAAAGAAATTTCTGCCACCGCCCAGAATGCCAAAGGACAGCATCCAAGAAGCTAGCCCCGCTAGCCCGCTAAGTGCCTTGCCCCCGTTTGAGCGTCTTGTAGGGCCGTTGCCAAAATCAGCGAATGGACATGAATACATCTGCGTCATAGCAGACTACACTACATGATACCTAGAAGCGATGCTGCTCCACAAAGCAACATCCGATAACATCACATAGGATGTTTCGGGTGCATTTCTCACATACCTCTCTTTTCCCTGCAGACTCCGAGCACTCTGGGAATTCCCCAATTAGGAGCAAACTTCCGAGCAGGAGCCAGCGCCAGTGCTCTTCCACCTCCTCGGCTCATTGACCTTCTGCCTTATCTGGCTCAGCTCGCCAGTGCACCTTCGTCTGACCGTGGCTATCGGTGACAACCCCTAGACTGCATCCTCTGCACAAGACACCCTCTCCTGCACTACGACACCGAGTGACGGTGTGTACGTGTGTGAATGAGTGCAAGAGTGAAATTATTCTTTTTGTTAATAAAAGAGAACTTTTTTTTTTTTACTCTCTGACGTCTGTGTTCTCACCTGACTTGCCAATGCTTACAGTGGATTTACATATCAGCTTGCTAATTTACAAGTTACCTATCTGGTTTATAAGTTACATAGCTCACAAATAAAATTTAGCTGAAATAATAATAAAGTTAATTATTATTTATTAAACGTCCATTAAACTTCTTCCTCAAAGGAAGGAACAAGAACAGAAAAAGTGCATATAAACATCTAATTAACAAAATCTTACTGTACCTCCAGACCAGAGAAGTCGTGGTTGACGTGATAAGCAAGGCCACCTACAGGAACTAACAGGAGCAGGACACTGAAAGTGTCATGCTTGCTGTCGTAGGTGCCATTGAACTTGCCATAGATCAGGTACAGTGTGGCATACGAGCATCCAATGTAGATAATCTGTACCAAAAATAAATACCGGGAATGCACAATCATTACACCGCAAAAGTGTACATTTTAGGGAGTGCATGAACATTGTCCAACATGGAAGCATGTTTATGGCTAGGATGTGTGCAATGTGCTCACAGAGACACTTAGCAGTCTGTGAGTGCCACACCTTCATTGTAGTGTTGTACAGAGAGATAAACACATCAAAAAGGTCCACATAGCGTGTCGTGAACACCAATGCAAACAGGACTTGACTTTATCCGGATATACCTGGACAATTGACAAAAAAATTCAACACTGTGTTACACTGAAACATCTGGTTCAGTCAAAAAGACAAAGTGAATAAGTAATTATGTAAAAAGTTTTATACTGGCTAAATCCAGATGTATCTGTGCACGCTGACACTGTCTGGCCTGAGAGAACTCTAATGCAGTCCTAACATTATATCTGTCCAGGAGGAGAGGACTGACATAAGGAACAAAATAAAACTCATAAAATAAAAAACATAATGAGGGATGTTCAAGTTAATTGTGCAGAATAACAGAACACATTCATGAGTAAAGATGGTGGGGGGGGGGGGGTACATTTGTTTAAATTCAGTGTCAATCCTGCTTCTTGTATCTTTCTCAAGGTCTGCTGCACATGTTGTAGATGCTCATGCCAGGAGTTACTGTAAGCAGCAGACCATTCTTCCCAGCCTTGGAGAACTCGATCCATCAGCCTCTGAAACGTGGCAGGTGCCCCGTGCAGGCCAAAAGGCAGGACAGTAAACTGGTACAGCCCCAGCGGGGTCCAAAACGCTGTGTATGGTCTGGAGGCTGGATCAAGGGGCACCTGCCAGTAACCCTTGCACAGATCCAGGATGGTGATAAACTGGGCTCGCCCTATTTTCTCTAGCAGATCATCAATCTACGGAAGTCGATGCAGACACGCAAGGTCCCATCCTTCTTCGGGACGATTACCATGGGGCTGCTCCATTCACTCACCGATGGCTCTATTACTCCTAGCTCCAACATCATCTTGATTTCCTCCCTTAGAGGTTCCACCAGCCTTTCTGGTACACGGTAGGGCCGTTATCTTGAAGGTGTTGGGTCGGTCAGGTGTAAGACGTGCTGGATCATTTGGGTCTGCCCAGGCCTCTGGCAGAACAAAACAGGAAACTGGTTCAAGAGTTTTTGTAGCTCTTGTCTTTTTGCGTCATCCAAGTGGTCCAAGCTCACCACTAAATAAAAGAAACACACCAACACAAAAGAAATGTGTGTCTGTTCCAAAACTCAGGAGCCGCACACACAAATATACAGAAATCAATTAAAATGATTTCAAATACCCTTATTATGGCATTTTTAAAGATAGACTTCTTCAATTAATCAATACAAAATAAGTATTATAATATATACAATTATGTTAGAAATACAATATATTGAAGGATACCTGAATAATTTCATAAAAGATCCTGAACAAAGCAATTACCCCAAAATGACAAAAATTGTGAACTGAATATACAGTATGACTGTGGAAGTAGCAGAGATGTTTAAGCATGTTTTAGAAATACTGTGTGTCTAATTTAAATAATGGGAATTTCAGACATGCCTGATACTTCCACAGCCAGTAGGGAGGGAAACCGATTTTCCTGCGCATTCACACAGGAAATTCACACAGACACATAGCAAAGATAATACAGTGAGATGTTTTTTTTAAAACACTTTCTTTGTCATTTAAACAAAAGGAATATATTTTCCTGGGCCTCAGAGAAATCTATTACCCCACTTAACATATGTAATAAACTTCAATGTTTCATACTTTGTGAATTTAAAGGAAACTAATCAATTCAGATACATTATTTAATGTGTAAATCCTGTTATAATATGTATTGTGCCTTTGACTTATGTCAATTATGTATGTCCGCTTTATCATGGGTTACCATAGCATGGATTTCAGGAAATATATCACATCTATCAGCTAACAGATATGTGAAGTCTTACAAAATTTGTGACATTCTGAGTATTTGCCCAGCAAACTATGTATTTGCAGCGATTTATAACGTCTGGATTATCTTTCAAAATACAGAAAAGGCAAAAAGATATCCGATTACTTTGAATAGGTTATTTGTTTAGTTCAACAAGCTCGTTAAAAACTAAATAAAAATATAGTTGCAAGCAACGATGACGGGCCCAAGCACCCTGTGCCATCGCCACCCCGGGGCGCAGCGCACAGCCTGTGTGTTATTTGAGTGTGTTAAGACCTCAAAAAAGCCATCGCCACCCCATTGGACCGCACAACCTGCGCACATCACACACTATAGAGGGCTAATGTCAGTTTGCGCCCTAAATATTTGTTGAGTGCGTAAGTGTGTGTGTCTGTGTGCGTGTGTGAGATGTGTTTGTGTGTGAGAGTGTTAACATTTGTAATGTGTATTTGTGTACAATAGGTCGCAGATGCTGGAAAATAAGCCTCACACTATGATGTTCCTGAATGTGATGTCACTGAACGTGATGTCACTGAATATAATATCACTCAATATAATGTCACTCAATATAATGCCACACAGAAAATTATTAAGACATCCGATTATTAATGAATTTTCGGAGTACGTTTAAGACATTATCACGGCTGACCCGTTTGAGATATCAAAAATCCCTCCGCAATTTTGCGACCTCAATGTCTTTAGATCACATCAGCCCAATTTGGTGACAATCGTATAAATTCCCTAGGAGGAGTATATCAAAATCCACCGGGGGGAGGTGGGTTTCCAAACGACCCAAAATAACCGGCCTCCTGTTGAGTTGAGCCTAGGACATGCGGTGCAAAAGTTGTTCGGCTCCATGAGCTCTAAATGTGTACCGAGATTCGTGTGCCTACATGAAAGTATGTATGAGCTATACAGCTAAATCTCGTGTCTGTATTTTGTGGTGCATACTGTAATGCGCAACACAATGCAGCAACAACCCTTCCGAGAGTAGTAAAATCAAGCATCCTTGTTAATTTCAAACTTTTATAAAAGCTGGGAAGACTTTGAAAAGTTCGAATTGACCTGGTGCTATGGGGAAGCGTGTGTGCAGTTTTAGATGATTAACTGTTTTGTTGTTGTTGTTTTGTTTGTTTTAAATCAGAGATTGAATTACGACTTTCATTATCTAATCAGTGTGTTAACCAATACATTTTTATCTCACGGACAATTTACTTGCATTACCTCAACTCATTACCACAAAATATTGCATCGTGTTATGCTGTCATGTTGTTGCTCTTCTTTTTACACATTTGCACTTTATATTGTCTTTTTGGATAGTACATTGGTAGCTTTGTTAATTTCTACTCAGCTAATCAAGTGTCCTAGTTGGCTAGTTAGTTTTGTTAATTTATTTTGTTAAATGTATGTTGTATGTAGCACCTTGGTCCTGGAGGAAGGTTCTTTCGTTTCACTGTGTGCTGAACTGTACTGTATATGGTTGACAATATAATGACAATAAAAGCCAACTTGAACTTGATTTAATTCTTTACCTACATTTTATCCTTGCATTTATTTATTTCTATCAAATCCAGTTTTTTTTCATATTTTTTACCTGTATATTTATTCACTTATCTTTTACTCAATTACTTATTTACTCGAGTGAGTAATTAAATGGGGAACACATAATTAACGCACTCACCTGCACACGACCTGCTCGTCCATATTTTCAGCAGCAGGATGATGATGGCAGCTAAATGCGAGAGATCCGCAGCCAGTCTGAAAACATTCATGATTCTGTCCGAACAAAAACACTGAGGCGAGCAGAAGGGGCGTTTCCAAACAAACTCTGTCGCGGCCCTGAGAGTCACGTGACCAATTACAAAAAAAGAAAAAGAAAAGACAAAATAACAAATTCAAAACCCAATTAACAAATCCGAAAACTAAATAGCAAATTCAAAACCAAATTAACAAAACCCAAAACAAAATAACAAATTCAAAACCAAATTAAAAAATCCGAAAACTAAATAACAAAACCCGAAACTAATTGTTAATTTGGTTTTGAATTTGCTATTTTGTTTTGGGTTTTGTTAATTTGTATTGCACTTCTCGGCCAGACAGTTACGAACCGGAAAAGGTAGGTATAGTTTGCGAATTCAATTCTTACCGCTGATTGGACGAGACACGGCCGAGAGGTGCAAACCAAATTAACAAAACCGAAAACTAAATAGCAACTTCAAAACCAAATTAACAAAACCGAAATCAAAATAACAAATTCAAAATCAAAATATCAAAACCAAAAACAAAATAACAAACTAAAAATAAAAATGGCAAAACCGAAAACAAATTAACAAAACGCAAAACAAAATAACAAATTAGTTTTGGGTTTTGTTATTTTGTTTTGGGTTTTGTTATTTTGTTTTTGAATTTGTTATTT
>JAAGKR010010666.1:0-21976 GCA_011419295.1 Clarias macrocephalus | reverse complement strand
TCTATCTATCTATCTATCTATCTATCTATCTATCTATCTATCCATCCATCCATCTATCTATCTATCTATCTATCTATCTATCTATCTATCTATCTATCTATCCATCTATCTATCTATCTATCTATCTATCTATCTATCTATCTATCTATCTATCTATCTATCTATCCATCCATCTATCTATCTATCTATCTATCTATCTATCTATCTATCTATCTATCTATCTATCTATCTATCCATCCATCCATCTATCTATCTATCTATCTATCTATCTATCTATCTATCTATCTATCTATCTATCTATCCATCCATCCATCCTATCCATCCATCTATCTATCTATCTATCTATCTATCTATCTATCTATCTATCTATCTATTGCTATGATACCTTTTCTAACTTTTTGTTTTTGGCTCCAGTGTGGGAATCAGTGATCGGGATTCCACAATAAATAAATAAATAAATAAATAGATAAATAGATAAATGAATAAATAAATAAAAAGACCATCAAGACTCAACCTCCAAGATTCTATACAATGATTTCAATCAGAAAGTCTAAGTATATAAGTAGATGGACTATGGTGCGAAGTATATATACAGAACCATGGCTGAAGTCAACCCCACTAAACCATCAGGCACTGAAGCCTCCTGGACATCTCACTCAACAATAGCATCTGATCTCAATAATGCTTTTGTAGCTGAGTGATCACAAATCCCCACACCAATGCTCCAACAGCTAGTGGAAAGCCTTCCCAAAGAAATGGAACTTATAAAGGGAACAAATCAGGAAGGGGAGGTTGAAAAAGCACATGGATGTAATGGTCAGACGAATACATCCCCTTCATCATATAGTGTATGAGATCAGTTAAATCAATGTCATATTATTGGGCATCAGTGATTACTGTCTGAGTGGAAACGGATTAAACAAAAATGGATTTAATCCTCCTCCTCATCACAATAATAATTATAGTTATACTGGTGATTTAATTAAACATTAGCTTTTTAAGTTCAATAATAGTATAATTATGTAATGCATTAATGCTTTCATTTTCTGTACCAGCTGGATCAGGTTCAAGATGATGCATGTTACATTTGTAATGAAGAAGAAGGAGTCCTGGTTCACTGCAAGCAATGTCCAAGAGCTTTTCACTGCGAATGCCACTTGCCAGTAGTACAGGACCAAACAGATCGGTGAGTAAAAGAGAAATAGAATGTAAACTTCAACAAACAATAAAAATGAACGAAAAATGAAAAAAGGAAATAGGAGCAGGTAAAAAGTGTTTTAAAATAAATGTAAAAAAATTAGAACAGAAAAAGACAGGGGGAAAAATGAAAACGGGTTAGTCAGGGAAACCTGCAAAGAGTTAAAGTATACAAGAAATGGTCACAATATACTGGTAAAATTTCCAAGATTATCTCTAAAAGAATATCATCTTCAGTTGGAACCGTCTGGCCCAGAATGGCTTAACTGGAATAGGAAGGAGAGGGATGTAAACCTTTCATAATCAGTTTAATATGTAAATACTATCTATGTTTTTTGCTTTTTAGAATAAATATATTCTTTATGTGCATGTTTCCTCTGCATGTGGGTTAACAATAGGTGACTTGAGTGTCCAGGAAGCAAATTTTGCTTCCATTCCGAGTCAGTAAACATGGAGAATAAACAACTCTCTCCCATCAAATTTTACTTACATCCACTGGGTCTCTGGTTGAGGAAGGACCCTGATTGGCTCACTGTTTCATATGTAGTAAACAATCGCATCAATCATAGATTTGTAACCAATCATAACACGGAAGGTGGATATTTAACTGAAAAAGATCGAAGTCTAACATACTGTAACCTCAAAGTTACAGAAAAATGTTTCTTCTTAGTTTTGTAAAAAAATATATATATATATTCTGATCAAAAGCTTTAAGCATATAAAGGAATATCTCATGAAACTGGCTTTAACGTAAACAGTTAAGTTGGAATATCTAATCAGAATTAATTCAATAAAATTGAAATTGAAGAAAAACGTTTTTTTTTTTTTAAAAACCTTCAGTAGTGATTTCAAGTTTCCCAGAATTCCTCATCATTACCACCACCACCAGACTTGACAGCTGATTTGAGGTGTTAAAAAAACGAAAACAAAAACAAAAACAATGAAAAACCATCACTCCGCTCATCACCCTAAACATTAAAGGTCTGTTTCCCTACTACATGAATGGTGAAGTGATGTCACTTAACAGCTGCAATACTCTGTAATCCAATGAAAGCTTGAAGAGATTGTAGTCAACACACCACACCAGAAATGATCATGATGTCATTGTTTGTACAGGTAGCCTAGAGAATAATGTTAACTACAGGTTTTATTTATTTATTTATTTATTTATTTATTATCATCTCATAACTCAAATTTGTGTGTGTGTGTGTGTGTGTGTGTGTGTGTGTGTGTGTGTGTGTGTGTGTGTGCAGGAACAATTGGGTGTGTACTTTCTGTGTGGTAAAGACTAACCAGCAAGCACAGATTCCACTGAAAAGGGAAGACGTTTTAGACTGTCCTGTTTCTGGCAAACTGATGGTATATACAGTATATACATGTTCACACACCCCCCCCCCCCCCCAACACACACTCTGAGAGAACTAAGGTTCTGATCATTTGTGTTTTTTCCTTTATCAGCACTGTCAGTACTTGCTATTATGTATGTATAAGGGGGACGACCTGAATGTCTTTACCGACAACCCTTCCACAACAGTAAGAATTTTTTTGTTATTATACGTCACACTCAAATTTTAACCCAAGTTTTATGATTTACTCAGTAAATATTTCATTTTGCATAGGATGTGCTAAATTACACTTTATTACATCATTGTATGAACACGTGTATATTATGTTATTTAATGGAATGGACGGTGTAATTTAACATTGCATGCCGTAGTACTTACTGTATAGTTATTATTACTTCTGCTTTCTGGTGTTATTACATATCTGATATAATTGTAAAACTGAAGCTAAGACTAAGACTGAGGGAGTGTAATAATCACTTCACTGAAGTATCAATAATGCACCTACTGTTACACTCCTACTATTTATAGTATATTGTTTTTTAGCTGCTGAAGTATGGAATAAAATCACTGTCAAAAATAATTGTGCATAAAAGAAAGAGATTTGTGTGTAATTCTGTGTTTTGTCCGAGTTGGATTCCAAAATCTACGAGCTACGATTATTTTTGACAGTGATTTTATTCCATACCGAAGTACACGACGCACATTTGTTGTTTTCTTCATTGTACAAAATGGCATGACATGCACGACATTGCATGACCTAACTTTTGCTAAACTGTGCCTCTGTGCAGGATGTGGAAGAGAACAGTGAGACTTCAAAGACTATGTGGCTGAACAAAGTGAAGACCAAGCTGCAGAATAAGAAGTATACAACAGTTGGAGAGTTTGTGAACGACATCCATCTTATTTTCAGCAACTGCCAAGCTTTGAACAGTGTAAGACACAAATGCAGATTAAATATACACTGCTTTTTATACAAGTGAATACATGACCCCACAAGCCCTCTGGGGGTGTGCTGTGATGTCTGGGTGGTGTGGCTTTGATGGTTCAGACATGTTTCTACGGTGAATCCCATGGGTTTATGATCAGCATTGAGCAAGCATTGAGTCTTTTTTTTTTCTTTTCTGTGGGTTCAGACTAGACTGGCAGGCTTTTGTTCCCAGTGGGCGTGGGTGAGCCTTGGGTATGCACGATTCTGTCACCAGTTTACTGGTATCTTAACTTTATCTTTACTGATAATCAATGTTCAAAGGTTAATATTACAGTATGTGGTGTTAATTTCATCACTGTTCGTAATCATTACCATAATTTCATAAATTTTATTTTATTTTATTATTATTATTTTTTTTGTTCTAGACTCATAATAATTTTTTGTAAAAGTCTTCTTTTAAAACACAAAGAACGTGGTTGCTGTTTAGTGAAACAAGTTTCAAAGTTTTCAACCTAATGTGTGTCTATGTCTTTGTCTGCAGGACAATGAATTTGGCATTATGGGAGCCGAACTAAAGGAGATGTTTGAGCGGGAGTTCCAGACAATCTTTAAGATTAAGTAACATTTTTACTTTTGTTTGCATGTTTATAATAAATATTCCAAAAAACCTTCAATTTAGCATTAAATACAAAATCAGAATTTTGTTGTCGAGTATACTATAGTATACAATTATTTTTTGTTGTTCATGTTGTTATAAAGCAATACATAGATACTATCTATCTGTTTCTGCATTTATTCCATAAAGCTCAGATCAATTCATGTAACCATTTGATACTGATGCACTTTTGCCTCTGTAAACCACCGCAATAAATTTAAAATGAGAAAATCAAGATGTCAATGACTTTCAGTTTTGTTTGAACAGGTTTACCAAGAATGTTGTATTAACTCTTTATAAATTTAAGAAGATGTTTTAGGAGTCCATATATTTTGAACTCTTCTTCCTTTTACCAGTGGAGAGGACCTTGTACCAAGTCAAGTGTGTGGATGGATGGTCTGCTGTAAAAACACTAACATAGTGGTAATGATGGACAATGCTCTTCCACAACTGTACTGAATGATCAACTTTAGCCTCAAAGTCTTTTTTCCCTGTAATTAGGGTTATAAGCTCTAAATCTAAAATACCTACTTGAGGTTTCCATTAATCCATCCATCTAGGAACTCTTGTAGTCCAATAGGGATTGTGGAGGCCAGTGGTGACCGTTGTATTTATTCCCATTTGTACGATCGTGGTAGGACCTCCAATCAACATTCACACACATTCACATACTGTTGCCAATTTGGAAACATCAATTAACCTAATCTGCATGTCTTTGGGAGGAAACCGGAGTACCCAGAGGAAACCCATGAACCACTGGGAGAAAAAGCAAACTCCATGCACACAGATCCAATGCGGGAATCAAACCCAGGACCTGGAGGTGCAAGTGCTAACCACTAAGCCATCATGCCGTCCTACTTGAGGTTTCCCACTGAATAATGGTCGAGACCAGGGGCATAAACACATTTAGCCGGTAAACTCTTAAGGCAACGCAGGTTAGATCATCCCGAATAATATTCAGGTTATTCATGTGTGGAATCCTAAATGATTCTGAGGTAAAGGAACATACAAACAAAAATAGAATATCAGGATGTAGACAGGTTTAGAAGGCAGAATGACTCAGGGTCACCTTAGCAGTAGTGTCATGTGTAGCTCAATCAAAGGAGATCAAATCAGATCATAAATAATAAATGATAATAGTGAATTGATCAAATCTTCTGGACTCTCGCTCTTGCTCTCTAGACAAACAGTAGTATGTTCATGCACCAACAGGAATATCCAGTCCGTAGTCAAACATAAACATAAAAAAGAAAATCTGCATTGTATTACCATCATATTTCTTGTCTTAGCAATATTTCTGAGATGAAATTGTGCAGGATTAAGAAAGATGAAGCTAATCAGCATCTAATGTTGAATGTCATTTACACATTAAAGTAAGTTTATTATTTGGCTTTACTGACAAATATACCTTTGTGCCATGAGTGTAGCAGTGAAAGCTAATATCACAGAGACTGAAACGATCGTTCGTTTTTCGATTTGCATATCCAAACTAGTAACAAGAGTGGAGGCAAGAAAAAAACTTTCCCATAAGTCCAGAAGACCTTAAATTACCTTGAGACAGAACCCGAAATCCAAACAAACGATGCGCTTAAGTTCCAAATTAATTGTATTTGATACACAAATATATACAGTAACTGTAGATCCTTTATATAGATGAAGTAAATTATCCTCACTGTATGCAAATGGAACATGGAACACAAACTTACAGTAAGAACCTATAGAATAGGACTATATACTAAAGCAAGGAAAGAAAGTGATTGATGAGGGAAAAGGCTTAGGTGAGGCTCAGACAGGTGAAGTTATAGTCCGACTGAAAGGCTAACAAGTAGCTAAAAGAGAAATTCATGCGCTTAATTGGATTCCCAAAAATACTTTTGAAGGGTTAATACAGAATCTACAGTATATACATGGATAAATAATGATTTTAGCCTGCAGAACATGAATAATTGAAATACTACCAACTGTCTTAACCCTTTTGTGGTTCATGTTTTTGTTGCCAGTGTTCCGGGTCTGGTGGACCCGCTGCATTTTGTAGTTTTTAATTCAAGACAATCAATCAATTTTATGTTAAAAATGTTTACTTAATCCTGATTACAAGCAATATACACAGGATATATGGTTAATATTTGCCCTTTACTGTACCTTTGTTAGATCACATTTATGATTTGAAATAATAAATGAATAAAATGTGATAAAAAAGATCAATTATCAATTTGAGCACAAATGAAGCAACTATTGATTTTGACTCAGATGAACTTAATTCAAGGTTTAATCCTTTCACATCATTTTACACAACACAAGCTGAACCATGTCAGTCTAGCCAACACATCAGCCCCACTGAACACATTATACCAGCCTATGCAATATATGAGTGGCGGAGTTTTACTGTGTATGTGGTGCATATGTACTTCTTGATGCATGTACATAACATTTCTCTGTCCATCTTGGGTCAACACACTTCACAGCATTTTGTTGTTGTTGTTGCTGGCTGAAACCTATAGGCCCTGGGTTGTAAACAAGGGGGAGGCGGTGCACCCATTTGTCTCGTCCCCATCCTCATGGCAGCAAGATTGTCTCTCTGCCATCAAGCTGGTCTGTCTTCCCGCTTATCAAAGTGGATAATCCTGGAAATCATGTGGAAGCTTACCAGGGACATTGTTGCATGGAAAAGTTCTCTGCCAGTTTCTGCATCCTACTGGGATTCTGTGGATTCTCCTTTAGACCTGAAAACTGGTACGAAATCTGGTACGAAAAGCTCTAAAGAAGACTTGAGTCCTGCACATGATTAACTACCATCCTTGTTGGCTCTGGTTGCATTTTTATCTCATTGGCAGCCATGCAGGGTGGAACAGACAATCTTTTGACCATCTTGATAAGTTGTGATAAGGAACCACAAAGATATATTTATTGCATCCGGTCCCCAATTTGGGATATGAAAAATGCGATGGAATAGGAGCAAATAAAGACTGAGGGTAAAATGTGCGGGAAAGTGAAAGCAGACAGGAATACAATGTGCGGGAAAGTGAAAGCAGACAGGTGCCAATGCTTGAATTTTGCGGGTCCAACAGACCAAAACACCACACAAGAGTTAAAAGAAAAAAACAACAGTAGCCATGGAAACGCAACAGGAAACTTTTTTCAGCGGAAACCACAAGAAGGTGGGTAAGTTTCAGATTTCAGTAATACTAGAATAGATACTGAATCGCACAGGCACGAAGAAGAGTCACAGTCAGAGGTTTGATTATTTGGAGAAAGAAATGTGAAACTTAACTGTGCCTGTTTGCCCAAAGTTAAACCTATGCCATAAGTGAAATAAAAATGTTTAATAGAAGTGAAGTTATAAGTAGCTTTGTGCCAGATTAGAAACTACACGTTTTGGCATCATACTGCGCATGCGTTAACCTGCACAATAAGTGAAATCAAAATGTTGAGGAAAAACCAATGTTATGAACAGTTATGTGCCGATTTAAATAATCTACTTTTAAAAAAGCTACTAATGCACTACTTGCTCAATGTAAACAAACACCTGCACCAATAGTGCAGTTATTCATTAGAAAAGCTAAACTGAAATAAGCGGTGAAAATATAAACTAATCCCAGTAAAAAGATTCAGTTTAGCTTTTCTAATTAATATTAGATGAGAAATAAAAAAGTAGATGGAATAAAGATTAAGTTTTGTTTTAAAATGACTCCAGCGCATTAAAATTCACTTATACATGCTGGAGCCATTTTAAGACAAAACTTCATCTTTATCCAATTTGTCATCAATTTTTTTCAATTTCTCATCTGTGAATCAACCTCTCTGATTACTGAACAGGGAGTGTATTTGTCTGACAACAAAAGAAGTACAACTTAGTGTAAATACCGCCTAAAATACTCAATCTTACAGAATGTGATTTCTGTGTATTAATAAGTTAGACAGAGAGTTTCTGCTGTACAGAGAGACACACAGACATGTACGTGGACTTCAACCTGTAATAATAAAATCATATTCATGGAAATTAATGCTGATCAAATTATTTTTAGCTTTAACATTTTAACTATTTCTATAAAGTCTTTTATATATAATTTTTAATGTAAAGTAATAATGAAATATAAAAATACCACTTTCATTTTAATACATTTTGAAAGCATTTTTTTTAAACAAGCTTAAACAGCAGTGTGATTTTGTGTCTTGAGCTTAACACTGCCAACTCTCAGTTTGATTTTTAAAGCAAAATCCCTCACCACTTCAGCATGGTAGAGTGTTTCCTTATTTAATTATTTGTTGTGAACATTAGAATCTATGTAAACCATCCAAATGTTTATGTCTTTTTTTATACGTGAAAAGGTAAAACCATAATATTTAAACTCAAACATAAACTTTTTGAACTTAGATTAATATGATTTGATACTGTAGACATATAAAATAAAAATCTAACAACAGATTTTTCTTATTTAAGTAACAGAATGTATAATATACTTAACATACTTAACTATGTTTTCCAAAGTTTATTTTTTTTCAGCTTTTTACAATGTTTTAAAAGAGTACATGAAAATGAAAACCTCATGATTTAAAATAAAACAATTGATAATTTATTTTGATCAGACTTTGAGGCTGTCAGAGGGCTTCAGCTGTATGTAGTAACACTTTACTGTATATACTGCAAACATGCTGACTTCAGTAAACCCACTACCCCTAACATCCCAACCCACCCCACCCCATCTCCAAACCGCAAATGTCAAAGTCTGTCTGTAAAACGTTTGCATTTTGAAAACTTTAATGTCTGTGTACAGAGACTTGTGGGACACCATTTTGATTTTATTTCTATAATCTGCTATCTTATGTTAGTATGTTTTATTTTACCCTGCACTATACAGTATTCTATTATAACAAAGCATGTAAACATTTACCAGGCTATTTCTTTTATTATTATTTATGGTGTTCATAAACTGAAATGTTATTTCAGTTTATGAATACAGCTATTTAATTTCATCTTCAGGTTTGCATTTTGTAATGTTTCATTTCCAGGCTTTCTCAACATGACTGGTGTTGCTGCCCGAATTACTCCCCAAGTTGCCGCGTTTGACCTTTCAGGGGGGGAATTTCCTCTGACACATGTTACACCCCTCTCTCTCTCTTTCTCTCTCAGAGTGACTAAGTTCTTTCCAGCATCACGAAAGTAGAGTCTGGAAACATCTTATCAGGTTCAGATGTTTTTGTTCTAGTTGAAGATCTTGTGCTTTATTTATTTGCTGCTCTATACTACTCTACTATACTATGATGTGTGTTTAATATTAATGTTATACAATGTTGCATTTAATTCATAAACAGTAGCAGAATGGATCGTTTGGATTTTCTAACTGAAGATCAGATGAAAGAGTTTTTACGCTTCAATAAGACGCGGATCTCTTGTATGGCGGAACCGCGCACCTTTCTGAACCAGCTCCGAGACTACAACCTGATACCTGAGGAACTCTACAGGGTGAGAAACATTACAACATTCCCAGATTTGAGGAGGGAATTGATTGGCTTCACTTGTTTAAGCACACCTGTGAGAATGTGTTGTGTCCAGGTTTGTCGGTTACTGGTCGGTCAGTGTTTATTACTGGGTGTTACTGGTAACATAAGAACACAGAAATGAAACTAAAAGCAGTGTGTCTGAGCCCGCGCAATGAGTTTTTTTAAACACCTTGCATTAGTCCATGTGACCGGGAATCCACGTGCCTCTTTTCACTTTTTATAATTTATTAGTTTGTTGACACCCATGACAGAAGGGTTCAGTGCCAGTGCTTCTGTTCATTTAAGTTGTGCAATAAGTCTCCAGCAGCTACAGCAGAAGATTTTTTATCTAGTGTTAATGTAAAGAAAGGAAGGTACAAACCACTGTCAAGGGCACAGAACTGTACCTTAATATAGAGAAACAAATTTGTACCAATTCTGTTTGTACCATCAATGACACTATTTGTACGATGGGCAACCAAAATGTACCTTTAGTTTTGTGAACTTGCTGGTACATTATTGTACCTTAATGAAAGGTACAGTACAAATCTAGTCCTTGAAGGTACCACTATAGTGAAGCTCTTTTGTATGTTAATGGTGTCTGATGTGTTGCTTTGGGATCTATAAAAAAGGCAATTTTTCTATTCAATGAGACATTCAATCAATTTCTTATCAGTGGCCAGGAAAATGTATCAAATGCATATGTTTGAACACTGCCTTGGTAAAATATTCTGTAAAAACACCTCTTTTAGGTTCACAATAAACAAATATTGAAACTAAATAAAACACTTCTATTAGAAAAAAAAAAGCTTTCACAAAATACAAGTACACTAAAATAGTACAGTATATGAAATAAGATTTCCATCTACAATATTACTTTTCAAAAACTGTTCACAATCCAACCCCAAAAACCCACTTTTCACAAAACACCATTGCATTTACCCAACATTCTTTAAGTGCAGAAATGAAATTAAAAGCATGAAAAAACACACTGATGAGTTGAAAATTATCATGGGCAGTGGATAGTAAACGTTATATGCACAATATACTTAATATTATGGTCATTAAAAGCTTTTGTAATGTCATGTCAACTTATACTTTTTTTTATATCTTAATATCAGGGAAATCTGTAAGCTACATAAGGCAATATTTTAGCCACCTGGAGCTAAAGTGTTTGTGCTAAGTAACATTATAGATAGCAGTGTCATAAGCTAACCAAAAATTAAATCAAATAGCTACTGTAAGCTAAATGTATCCAAAACTGAATGAAATACATTAGCTTAGCCACTGGGAGCTAACAAGTGTTTGTGCTAAGCTACTGTACATAAGGCAGTATGCTAGCATGGCTAGCATTTACATTCTAGCCTTAACTAAATGACATTGAAAGACAGATGTTTCATATAAGCTTCATAAACGCTACCCAAAACAAGGGGAAAAACGGAAGGAGTTTTATATGATCACAATAAAGATTATATAAGACTTAATAACTCACCCATGATAACAGCTTGCTGGATTCTCCTGCTCCATTCTCTGTCAGAATCTCAGTGTTGTTCTGAGGAAAAGCTGAACTCCTCCCACTGTCCAAAACATTCTGTACCTTTTATGTTAAAACACTTGTGTAGCTTCAATTCAGTTGTAAAAAAAAAAGTATCATGAGAGATACGGTCTTTTCCGTACCATTAAAAACTAAACCAAATAGCTACCGTAAGCTAAAGCTATCCAAAACTGAGTAAAATACCTTAGAAAATTTACATCACAACTGATACTGATGAACATCTGTAATCCAAATGGATCGGAATGGATCTCTTGTAATCCACATAAGAAATTAGCTTAACCACTGGGAGTTAACATATTTGTGCTAAGCTACATAAGGCAGTTTGTTAGCATGATAAGCAGTGTTATCTACATGCTACTCTAAACTAGGTAAGTGACAATAAAAGACAATGTTTCATATAAGCTGAACAAAGCTGGCCAAAACGAGGGAAAATAAAAGAATATCATCAGAAGACTTTTCCGTACCATTAAGTGAGAGTGTGCCACCTTTGTCTGAGGAAAATATTTATTTTTGCATTAAAAAAAGTAGTAGGCCTACAAATTTAATTTTTTATACATTCATACATTTCATCTTATACAATAAATATGTTAAAATGTTTTTAATATTTTCTATGTTATTTTACCAATGCTAAAATACAGTAATGCACTGATTTTGAACATAACAGAAATATACTGTTAAAATGTACAGCAGTTTCTAATTAGTGTATATAATATTAACCATTAACTAAATATGAAAAAATAAGACATAACTTTGTCAGACATTGTACCTTCACCTGTACACAACACTTGCACACCAAACCAAATGGCCTCCTGAGTGTGTTCTCTCTCTCTCTCTCTCTCTCTCTCTCTCTCTTCTTTTCTCCCTATAGAAGGTAATTAAAATGAAAGGTAAGGAGAGAAAGCAGAAAGGTGTGTATGAGATTTTGGACTGGGTGGAGAATAAGCAAGGACAGTGTATGAAAAACTTTTGGAGCTGCGTGTTTCAAGATCACATCCTGCAGAAATATGATGTTCTCCAGTTGCTCCAAAAAAGCCTCCTCGATGGTCAGTCATTCTTTATCTCAGAGTGATTCAATCGTATTTATTTCTGAACTCTATCTGAAGTACTTCTGTTGTTTTAGATTCCCTCAGAATTCATAAAAGTGTCCCAAATGTGGAGAAAACAAGCGGGAGAAAGCCAGCTGAGAGAGAGGTAAAAAAGCAAGCGCAGAAGAAGAGTGCAACAAAGAGAAGGAAAAATGCTAAAGAGACAGATGAGGAGGAACCTGGCTGTTCCTCTGTGTGCAGAAAGAGGAAACCAGCCATTAAGCCTACAAACAGTGAGTTAGTGGAGATGTGATGTTCAATTTACGGTTTGGAGTTTCTTGAATCTCATTGTAGAAGCAATAACTGGAGCTTCATTTAAAAGGAATAATTAAATGTTCATCAGCCTGAAGGTTAGCAGTCTGTTTTATGTATGTATGTATGTATGTATGTATGTATGTATTATTATTATTATTATTATTATTACAGTGGAACCTTGGATTGCGAGTAACGTGGTTAACGAGTGTTCCGCAAACCGAGCAAAGATTTTTAATTATTTTTTATTCGGAAACCGAGCAAGTATTAGTTTACGAGCGCCGAGTATCATGCTTCACACATGCGACTCTTATTTTGACACCGAGCGTCACTCTCTCACCTTTTCCGTTAAACCGGTGTTTCCGCTGTGTTTATGCGCTTGCTGTGAAACTTAAAGAGTGAGTCAGTTAATATACGCTCATGCCAGTCTAAGAGAGATTTCTTTTTTTTTCTGTTAAAACGGTGTTTCCGTTGTGTGTGTGTGTTTGTTGTGAATCTTAAAAAGCGAGGTGGGGAGAGGGAGGAGGAGTGTTACTGTGTAAAACAAAGCGAGGGAAGGGGCTAATTCCACACACACACACACACACACACACACACACACACACACACACACACACACACACACACACACACACACGCACGCACACGCAGGCGCACCAATGAAAACACTTATCTGTCAGGATTTATTTGTACTTTTTTTAAAGGTAAAGTGCAGATTAATTTGTTTTATTTTCATTTTATATTAATTATTTTTATGTATTTATTTTTGGGGGCTGTGGAACGAATAATTTGAGTTTTCATTATTTCTTATGGGAAATGATGATTTGGTTTAAGAGTGTTTTGGAATACCAGCCCACTTCCGGAAAGAATTATGCTCATAATCCAAGGTTCCACTGTATTATTATTATTATTATTATTATTATTATTAGTAGTAGTAGTAGTAGTGATAGTAGTAGTATTTCTATTATACACCAATCAGCCATAACATTACAACACAAAACATTAAGCCCTGTATCGTCTAGCTTCTCCTTGTGCCCCCAGGGGTGTATCTGGTCGCTTAGGCACGACTCCACAAGACCTCTGGGGTGTACTATGACGTGTGGCACCAGGATGCTAGCATCAGATTCTTTGGGTGCTGTGGGTTATAGGGTGGGTATCTGTGGATTGAACTTGTTTGCCTGCTGCATCCTATGCATGCTCAACCGGATTGGGAGCTGGGGAGTTTGGAGGTGGGTCAGCGGCTCTTTGCTTGCCTTGCTCCATGCATGGTGTGCTGTGGCACGCTAGATTTTCTGGTTCTTTTGTGTTTAGGAGTCAATTTTATCTGTCATTGGTGCTGCACTGGCTTTTCAGTCGGATTGGACTGAATGGTCTGCTCTTTGAGGGTATGGGTGAGACTTGGGTGCCCATGAACCTGTCACCAGTTTACTGGGGTGTAACTGATAATCAGTGTTAATGTGTTAAAGGTATGTGGTGTATAATAAAAAGCATCTACCAAGTTGCTAATATTTTTCTTTTGGTATAAACACATGAAGAATGAGCAGTTTGTTAATCTATAGCATCACGACAATGTGCTTACTGTATGTACACCTATCTACAGTACCTGAATGGGAAGCACAATCAAGATTGAATTAAATAACAATAAAATATTAAAATGGATTTAGATGAACAGAAAGTAATGTAAAGACAAAGCAGCAGCTTTGTCACGGATACTTACAGCATACGCACAAACAGTGGGGTTTTATTTTAAAAAATAGACAGCAAAAATAATAATAATAATAATAAATTCCACAAACAGTGCAAGAGTCCAGGAGTGTTACTGCTAAATTGAATAGATTATGTATGGTGCTCTGGTGGGGCATTCTGGGAAACGGTGTTTAAGGCTGACATTCTTCCTCTTAGCCCCGTTGTCAAAGAGAGGAACACTTCCGGTTACCTGTGGAAATATGAAAGGAACGCTGTATCCAGACAAGCTTGCCAAAGGTCAGTACAAACAAAGCCATGCAATCTTAATCATCATTCTCATACAGATTGATCACTAATGAGTTTGACAGTACATTTCCCCTACTGTTAGTTGTTTATTTGTTTTTAATTGGAATTAAAAAGAAAGGTTTGTTCCTGTAGGGGAGGAGTGTATTCAGTGCCAGGATTGCTGGTTTACTCCAAATGACTTTGAGAAATTTTCAGGAAAAGGAAGTTTCAAGAACTGGAAATTGAGTATCCTCTGGCAAAACACTCCACTGCAGAGACTGTTAAAGGTAAATCAGTAGATCATTAGACCATCAGTATGAAGATACCACCTAGAATAAAACATTGCACACTAAAAGGCTGCACTTTTTGTCTTTTTGTTTTAAGGAGGGACATTTGAGGTGTCCACACTATTACAGATTCCGTGGTCAGAAAGTACTGTGTTTATTTTCTTTTTTATAATTATATCAAGATTTAAAGTTGTTGTCAATTACTTTATTTATTTATTTATTTATTTATTGCAGAGAAGGATCTTTACTTCAAGCCGTGAGGAATGCTCCAGTCCTTGTTAGTGTACACATTTATTAGCCCTGATTTACATGTTTTTTTTTTATTGTTCACATGTAGAAACCTCTTGCTTTTACTATAGCAAAAATGCCATGGTAGGAATTTTTAATTTGTATATAATTTTTTTTTTTATTAAATAAAGGTCATTCTTGATCCATTTAACTTCTTGCAATATATATATATTTATTTTTATCGCTGTGTTTTGTGCCTCTATTTGTTGCTCCACTACTACCTGATGGAATTAGTATCCAGAGTAGAGACAGATGAATCAAGTGAAGACATAGAAGAAGAGGAAAAAGACACCAATCGAGGGAACTTGTCAAAATTTGAAGCCGCTGCTTTACCAGTCAGCTGTGGCTCTGTCAGTGGGTTTTTATATAAAAGCAGGTTTGCAGGTAGGTGGGAATCAACTTCACATTATCCTGATGCAGTAAAAACTGCAGAATGTGAGTTACAGCATGTATAATGACTGCAGTATGACCTCAATATGACAGAAATGGAATGCAAAATAAGATTGAATGTGATGACATGATGAAATACTGCATGATAGGACTGTATGACAAAATGTAAAAATCAGTGTAATAGAGTGTTTCCAGACATGTTTGCTTATGCTGCAGGGTCACACAGTAAGAGCATCCGCACAGAGGAGCGCTGGTTCACTCCAGAGGAGTTTGTAAGGCAAGAGTTAACGCTGACAGATGGAAACTGGAAGAAAGACATACTGTGTCATGGCAAAACCCTAAACTATCTGGTGAAGGTAGTGTGAAAGATAATATTCATAAATGCAGCTTGATCATGTTATACAGTAGCTTATATGAGTCACTGTATTGTTTGATCCTAAAAGATCGGCAACTCGACATACAAATTGAATCTGTTTCGGAGGCGAGTTCTTAAGGTGAAAGTTCGAATTGCAAAACGCATTGTCCCATAGGAAATAATATAAATGCAGATAATTAATTTCAGCCACTGAATAATATTGTATATAAAACACTAAAATCATATTTTTGCATATGAGAACAATTCAAACATTTAGAAAAGACATGTAAATGAAATAAAATATGAAATAAATAGACATTAAACCTCATTTAATCTTAATTTATTATTTCTCTTGGCATCATGCAAGCCGGCGATGTAGATACTCCCGCAACCCCTCACGCCCTTGATCGCTCATATGTTGAAACTGCTTCACAATATCTAGCCAAAAGTTTGGTTTATAAGTTGAAAATTTGTAAGCAGGGACATTTGTATGCCGAGGGTCCACTGTATGTCGAATTCAGTTGAATTAAATACAGATTTTTTTTTGCAGAACGAGATCCTGTATGTCCATGCACTGTCGTGTCCCTGTCTTCTATGCTGTCCCAAGGATCATGTGGGTCTTTAATTCTTGATACAGTTTTGATATCATTAGACTCATCAACTTCCTAAACATCTTATTTCCAAATATCTGCTTTACTCACAAAATAGTATTCACAAGAACATTGTATTTGCAAACTGAGAAATATTAAATAAATCCCAGCAATAAAAATCCCTGTTTAATTAATTCGAGATTATGACATTACATGACAATTTGTTTATGTGGGGGTGAATACTTTTGCAAGACACTGATGTTGGACGAAAAGGCCTGGCTTGCAGTCTCCGCTCTAATTCATCCCAAAGATGTTCTATTGAGTTGAGGTCAGGACTCTATGCAGGCCAGTCAAGTCATGTTGGAACAGGAAGGGGCCATCGCCAAACGGTTTCCACAAAGTTGGAAGAATGAAATTGTCCAAAATGACTTGGTATGCTGAAGCATTAAGAGTTCCCTTCACTGGAAGTAAGGGGCCGAGCCCAACTACTCAAAAACAACCCCACACCAGTTCCAACATGACTGCGCACCAGTGCATACAAGGTCCAAGCAAGGTCCATAAAGACATGGGTGAACGAGTCTGGTGTGGAAGAACTTGACTGGCCTCAACCTGATAGAAGACCTTTTGGGACGAATTAGAATGGAGACTGCGAGCCAGGCCTTTTCGTCCAACACCAGTGTCTGACCTCACAAATGCTCTTCTGGAAGAATGATTAAAAATGTCCATAAACACACTCCTAAACCTTATGAAAAGCCTTCGCAGAAGAGTTGAAGCTGTTATAAGGTAGGAAAGGGAGTGGGGCCAACATCATATTAAACCCTATGGATTAAGAATTGGATATTACTTAAGTTCATATGCATGTGAAGGCAGACAAGGGAATACTTTGGGCAATATAGTGTATGTATTGTATAAACATGTATTGACTCAATGCTCTTCATGTTTGAACCAGCGGGACCAGGATAATGACGATGTATGCTACATTTGTAACACTGAGAAAAATCTGGTCTGCTGTGACGGGTGTCCACGATCTTTTCACCATCACTGCCACTTACCAACTCTACATGAGGACACACTTGGGTGAGAAATCCCAGATTCCCCCTGTTCCAGAGTGATGGCTGCATCAGGGTAGGAAGGGAGGCAGATGAAGTGATGCACCCATCATGTTTAGTGCCTACTGTTCAGGGCCTGTGGGGCAGTGTTATGATCTGGGGTTTGATTCTGTCAGATGTCAGATGTTTGATTGGTCAGATGCAGAATTAACTATAATACCTGACAGAAAACCAGAAACCGTAACAGCTATGTGTTTGCAGCATATGATGAGGGAAGATGGCTTGCAATTTTTTATGTGATAACTAACAGTATGAACTGTTTTTGTGAATCTGTTACATCATTGTATGTTGATGCAGTGAAATATTGTGTAGGAATGATAATATTGTTACAGCATATCCCATGATCCAATATGACATTTTTCACTTAAACCCCCTTTACAACGATAACATGACATATAAAAAAAATTAATTTGAATTTGAAAAATTTGATTTGATATAACAGTTTATGAGTTCAGTTAATCAGTTAAATAAACAGGAAATAATAGGACAGAAAAATATAGTCCTTACAGAGTTTTAGTTTTAATTTTGGTGATCTGTGTGTTCTTGCAGGCATGAGTGGACGTGTACGTTCTGTGTGGTAAAGTCTAACCAGAGATTGTGGATTCACATGAGTAGGGAAGGTGCTTTGAGCATTCCTGTTCCTGGAAACATCCTGGTATTCACACACACACACACACACACACACACACACACACACACACACACACACACACACACACACACACACACACACACACACACACAGTTGTATTTCTGATCATTTGTGTTTTTCCCTTCGTCAGCGCTGTGAGTATTTGCTGCTGCACTTGTATAAGGCAGATACAGAGTGTGTGTTTACTGATGACCCGACTGAAACGGTAACAATCACTACGCTCCACTTTCATAATTCACTATAATAGAGAGATAGATAAAGAGATAGATACTTTATTGATCCAAAAGGAAATGCTAATATAATACTAAGTAATAGCAATAAACTATACACTGGACAGGATGCCAACCCATAAGGCGGAATTTAACTATAGTGGAACCTTGGATTGCGAGCATAATTCGTTCCAGAAGCCAGTTCATATACCAAAACACTCATAAATCAAAGTTTTTTCCATAAGAAATAATGGAAACTCAAATTATTTGTTCCAGCCGAAAAAAATAATACATAAAAATAATGAATACAAAATATAAAGTAAAAACTTTATATTTTTAGAACAAATAAAACAAATTAACCTGCAATTTACCTTTGAAAAGAATCACGACAGAGCAGTGTTTCCATTAGAGAGAGAATGCACTTATGTGTGTGTGTGTGTGTGTGTGTGTGTGTGTGTGTGTGTGTGTGTGTGTGTGTGTGTGTGTGTGTGTGAAGACGAGAGGAGGAGGGGTATGTGTCAAGGGGCATGTTGGGCCAATCACATGTGTACGCACAAAGTGCAGGTTGACACACACACAGAGAGAAAATGGATCTTTAACCTCTCTAATGAGGCTTATATCAATGAGAAACACGCATTAAGAGACGCATTGTGAGACGATTACCCACAATTCTGCAGCACAAGAGAGAGAAAAACCATTGGCTCAGTTGTGATCATGTGACGCTCGGCATCAAAGCAAGAAGCTCATGCATGATATATGATACTCGGTACTCAAGACTACATGGTCTCGCTAAAACTTACTCTTGCTTGTTTTTCAAGTCAAAATTTATTAAAAATCTTCTCGTCTTGCGGAACAATCGCAAATTCGCATTACTCGCAATACGAGGTTCCACTGTATATTACTGTTAATATACCCATAGGGGAATTACCTTCTGTGTGGATGAATCTTCCATACAGAAAATATATTGATTTGAAATTAAATGTAATTGTTGCATTATTTTTATACACTATATTATTAGTTTGAGACTAGTTAAACTGGATGAGAGTGTCATAATAAAAATAAAAAGTGCTTTGTGATACAGTATACTGTATAAACGCATTTATGCAAAATAACCCACAACATAGTTACTCGCACAGGTCTCCAGATCTCAAACTGAGAACCATTAATTCCAAGGATGTAGAAAGACACAATGTTAGCGCCGGGTTTAGCCTTAGCATCGTATTCAGTTACAGCTTCAGTCTTTTTAAACCTTGTCCTTGTGCAGGTGCCGAGATACAACAGTGTGATCTCCAACCCCATGTGGCTGGACAGAGTGAGGGCCAAACTACAGAAAAATGAGTACAGAACAGTGGGACAGTTTGTGCAAGACATCGACCTCATCTTCAACAACTGCAGGATTTTTAACAAGGTAATACATATTAAATAAAGGTTAAATTATAGATTTATTTAAATGTATTATATTTTCCCGATATATATTTAGTTAATCAGTCAGTGGTACCATTTGAACATATGCCCTTGTTGTACCCATGTGTGTGTCTGCAGAATAATACATATGGCAGGATGGGAGCCAAAATAAAAAAGATGTTTGAGGAGGATTTTAACACCGTCTTTAATATCCAGTAGAATTTCTGCATTTGGTTGTTAAGTTTATCAACAAAAGCCAAATGTACATTTTGAATGTACTGTAATATGGATATAATTTAATTTGTTCATTATTGCTTTAAGATAAAGGCTTTTATTGAGTCAGAGTCTGAACTGTAAAATAGACTTTGTTATATAATTTTTTTTAACCTTAATGCAACAAATAAATGTCTTACATGTATTGGTACATGTACCAATATCATATATTTTTTATGTTAATGTTTCCATTTAAAAATATTTTCTTCCTTTTTTCATTTTTAGGTTAGTGGTTTAAAGGTTAGTTTTATAACATAATAATAAAGTCTGTGATCTGTTGATGTTTCAGATTGCAAGTTCTCATTGAATTCACTTGTAATAATGTAAATACATTCATGTAGATAAAATAAATATTTTAAAACATTTTAATTTTCTTTGTTACTGTCCATTTTTTTCTAGTTTAAAAGTATCTACTGTTTAATCATTCATCAATCATTAATTTAATAAATTAACATTAAAAATATGGAACTGTACTTTACATGCAAAAAAAAAAAGAAATGTTTTTTATATATATTATATAAAAGATCTTTGTAACTCTACAAAAGTTGTAAGCACCCTGTGTCTTTTTTTTTTGGTACAAACTTTGTCATACGTCATACGTGGTTATTTTATAATTATAATTATTAAGTAAAAAACATTTCTGTTTTCCAAACATTAGTATTCCAGCAAAGTTTGAATTTCCAAGAAAATATCTGAAGGTCAGAAAAAAGCAGCATATTATGTAATACATAAGCACTATATTACATATTAAATTTTCTGACAAATAAAAAAAAAAAAAGAATCTGTATGTATGTTTGTATGTATGAAAAAAGAACATAGGATGAATGGATAGCTGGCCGCCGGGCATGGGGGAATTAATATACATCCACCGCCTCTGTGTCAGTTATTTGCAGGGCCGGGTTGCCTCGACACAGGGTTGTATCAAGCAATGATGTATTTTGATAGATATTGAAATATTTTAAATCATGCTGATAATTTTTGCTGTATGTCCACACAAACATGAAAAAGAAAAAAAAAATCATATAACATATTCGCCTAACATAAATGATGCAAATTAAAAGATGTTGTGTTTGTGCATGATTTCTTTTTCCTAGTCCGCCCTGGTTAACGGAGAAGTCGAATGAACTGAACCTTTAACTTAGAAGGCGATGATAACTCACTCTCACTCATCGTCATTCAGGGTCGCGGGGAGCCTGGAGACTTAGGGCAGGAGGCAGGACACACCCTGGACAGGGTGCCAATCCATCACAGGGCACACAGACATACACACTCACACACACACTATGGGCAATTTGGGAACGCCAATTAACCTAACCTTCATGTCTTTGGACTGTGGGAGGAAACCGGAGTCCCCGGAGGAAACCCACCAAGCACGGGGAGAACATGCAAACTCCATGCACACAGAGACGGGAATCGAGCCTGGCCGGGAATCGAACCCGGACCCTGGAGGTGCAAGGCGACAGTGTTAACCACTACACCACCGTGCCGCCTGCGATGATAACTGTTTCTTAAAAATAAAAAAGCAACAAAACAAACGAACAAAATAAAACCTGTGGGTAAAATTTGTTTGTCTGTGCAAAATATCATATATTATAGTCACATATTCCTGTACTCATGTACTCAGAATATATTAAAGTCATGTATAAATGATCTGATAACTGATCTTGTTTGTATGTACATTGTTTATGCATGTTAGTGCACTCTAAATAGACATATGAGCTTATACATTTAAAAAAAAAATATGAACAGTTTATTTTTTTCAATTAAGTGTGAGGTTACACGTGAGCAGTCTTTCTTCTTTTCCGGTGTACAATGCGTTACGGAATGGAGTACAAACTGTACAAGTTTTCATAATGTTAAATCATAAAGTTACCACACGACCGAGCAGTTATTTCTGAACAGCCACGATGTTAAGTTTACTATTGTAGTAAACAGCTACACCAAAAAAA
>JAAGKR010010665.1:15778-21978 GCA_011419295.1 Clarias macrocephalus | reverse complement strand
CAGTTCATCCATTATATTTACCGTCAACATACTTTTAACAGCAAAATTATATTTTAGGTTTCATCTACTGGAATATTTCAACTATTGGAAACATGCAAACACTCACCATTTGTTCTAAAACAGTTAGACTTTATGAATTTAGTAAAACATTGGTTTAAAAAAAAGACTTTGCATGCTGTATATGTATGCTTTACATTATGTGTACGTTCCGTTAACATTTACATATTTACCAATAGGTCTGTTCAAAATATTATTTTTATTTTGGGTCTGTTCTGAATAAAACCTTGGTAGTTGTATTGCTACAAAAACGAAAGAATGGCCTGAGCCAACATTCACTGCCATGAAAGTAAATAAGTCAGAGCTAGGCATGTAAGAACAAGCCTTCAGTATGATGGGTCTCTGACTCCAGACGTCTTACCCGTCTGCATTGAGGTCCATTACAGCCAGTGAGTAGCCAAAAGAGGACGCCAATCCCAGGCCAGGGAGAATATGAGCTACACGCAAATTCCTCTGATCTTCCACACCTTCAGGCTTTAACATCAGAACTTCTCCACTGAGATTGGAGCGCGGTGCTCCTGCCACTATAACCTGCTCTCCTTTCTTTAACAGATTTGTCCCTGAATCCAGAGCAAAACCTCAAAGAGGATAAAAAAAAAAAAAAAACACGTATTTACCTCGGATTGTCACAATATTTATCTCAGACAGGGAACATGATGCATTAGATGAGATATGTGGCACAATGGCTGCTGAGACACTAATTCATAATTGCAACTTAAGGTCCAAAAAATTTTTTGACACAAAGTTACGCATACTTACAATCAGGTTACACACACGCTTAAGTATGTGTGCCTTCAAGTTTAGAGTATGCAGAGTATTCATGTGAATAGAAACTGCAGACATCACATCTTATAGAAAAATAAAACAGTTTACCGAAACTGACGTGAAAATTTCCAATAAATTTGTTTCACACATTAAGTGTGATTTATGGACTCAAGACTTTTGCCCAGGACAGTATATACTCTGCAGGGAATAAATGAAAGCATTGACCATCTCACCTAAATAACTGCTGAGGGTCAAAGGGATGTTCCCTTCACTGAACAAATTCTCTTCTCTAGTTTCGTAAGAATCCAAAAGAAAGTCTTCAATAGGCTCCATGCGGACAGTACCTTTAAACAGTCAGGAAGGGTTTGATTTTTCCAATAAGGAAGACCACAACCTCTTATTATTATTATACTGTAATTGCCCCAAAGAGATGTGAAATTAGGAAGGATGTAACTGCTCAATATGCATAAAATGAACATTTCTACATTTTCTTATAATAATAATAATAATAATAATAATAATAATAATAATAATAATAATAATAATGTCCTTATATGGCAAAAAATATTAAAATGTTTAAAATCCAAAGTGTACCTTTCCAGTCGTAGGCACCTGGCCCTGAGAACACTATATACTTCTTGTCTTTGGTGAAAGCTGCAGAGACGCCCTGCTGGCAGTATCCAAACTGGTCCTTAGCTATGGGTCGGTTTCTGCAGAACGTCCTCGTGTCTTCAACAGCCAGGTTCTCTTCCAAGATGAAGCACCTGCCCAGTACCAGCCGATTGTTATGTATCCACTGCTGGTAGCGGTGAGCACAAACCTAAGTGGAAGAGATTCCATTAAATTCCGTTTCGAATCAACATCAAGTTGATGCATTCCGTTTCTTATTTAGAATTGGATGGTTCTTTGCTGAGTCCCAGACTTTCTCTTATGAATTATAAAATTTCTCTCTTATTATAGGGCAAGGCAATTGTAGGATTAATTTTACAGACCCAACATATTGTATCTGATCTTAATTTGCTTAATAAATAGTTTGAATACAGACAACAGGATCTGATCTGATTGATTTTTTTTATTATTATTATTATTTAAAGACATGTCGCTGCTATTAACATCCTTGTAATCCAATTTATTTATTTATTTATTTTATTTTATTTATTTATTTATTTATTTATTTATTTTTATTTATTTTTATTTATTTATTTATTTTTGGCTGCTCGCATCAAGGAGTCGCCACTCGATCCGCACATAACTTGCTACAGTTTTTACATCAGACGCAACCCTCCCATTTTATCCAATGGATTAAATGCTATGAATTGAACACAGCTATGAATTGCTATGAATCGAACACGGGATTTCCAAATGGCAGGAAGTCCTATATATTTATATAAAGTCTAAAAATCTAAATTTTTATACTAAAAATAAATGTAATCATTCAAATACAGCATTAACAGTTGTACTGATTACTCTGTTGCTTGTTATGGACAAACTCACCACCACTTTTCCTCCTGGCCCCTGGCTTTTCACATACACACCCATCCACTGGTTTTCTCGGTGATCAAATCCCTGTCCTGGCCTTGCATCTGTCAATCGACCAGGACACGTAAAAAAAAAAAAAAAGAATATTAAATCTGAATATACCTTAACTTCATCATAAATGTTTACAGAGAATAACACAAACCTTCAGTGTCTATGGGGATCCGTTCACAGTCATCAAGCTGTGTTGTGAACTTACAGCGATAGAGACCTCCAGTTATGTTGGCTTTCTGACTCGGTAAGGCTTTTGCATGTGGAGCACCGATGAGTAAGCTGAGATCAGAAATGATTTGCTTGTTAGGAGAATGGTGCATTATTGTCTGGACAACTACAGTATCTATTTATGTTAAAAGAATTAAAGGCAAAAATCTGTTTGATTGAAACCCTGGTATGTTCTCCTCCCCGTGTGGCTCTTTAGGCAGGTGGTAAAACAAACAATTGCATGCTGGGGAGAACCGAAGAAAAAGGTCTGAAACCATCCACTTAATCACTCTTTGACTTGCTCATCATCTATACCGTTTTATCCTGTGTTCAAGGTCGCAGGGGCCTGGAGCCTATCCCAGGGCAGGAGGCGGGGTACACACTGGACAGGATCCAATCCATCCACATATTTACACAAGCACACACTCATTTACACACAACGGGCAATTTGGAAATGCCAAATCGCCTAATCTGCATGTCTTTGAACTGTGGGAGGACACCGGAGTACCCAGAGGAAACCCACCAAGCAATGGGAAAACATGTGGCAAACTCCATGCACACAGACCCCGAGGTGGCAATTTAACCCAGAACCTGGAGGTACAAAGCGACAGTGCTAACCACTAAGCCACCGTGCCGCCAGTCTGAAACCGTCAAGAGAAAGTGGTTCGCCTCTGAATCAACCCGACTTCAGAAAGTAAACCAAGAATTCAGTACATTTTGAGTTGCGGGACTTTTTTGTAGACTTTTTGTGCTGCTAAACTGACAGCAAGGACAAAACTGTAGTTCTGCAGAAATGTGCGATGTGTTCTCGATATTTGAGCAGATAAAACAGATTAAAAAAAAACACAAAAGTATTTTTTGTTGGGATTACAAAATTTGGAATGAAAAAAGTTACTTTCAGCACCATGTGGCTCTTACCCAATGTTTCTTTGTTTTTTTCAGCATGACATCAGACCAAATAGCAAAAAAAACAAAAAAAAAATGGATGAGTTTCATTTGGATTGAGCAAACAGATTAATAGACGTACCGTCCGAAATGTGAATGTTAAACCATGGCCTAAATGTTACCAAAGCAAAGACGGACAACGTTTGACTTCCATGTGCTTCAGTTTGTTATGACTGTAAAATGTCAGTCTAAAGGGGCTAATAGTAGATTAATAACATTATCTTATTAACTATGCATGTCAGAAACACTTTGAAGCATGTGCTAAATAGAAAGTAAATGCTACACCGTACAATGGGAATTCAAGTCAAACCAGGACTTGTGATGAAATTTTTGATGAATGAAGGCATGAAACTGGACTTTACGCACAGGGATGCGACTCTCAAAAACATTAAATGATGCCAACATTTTTAAGAAGGCCATGCGTCCAGAATGACGATCGCAGCCGAGGTTTTTCCAGAATGACTTTACCCTGAACTGAACCGGTTTCTAAATCAAAAAAGTCAACCAAAAGACCTAAAACCACCCCCTCCGTTTCTCCAGCAGGGCAAACAAGAGCACTGTAGCGGACAAGGCGCAGCACCTGCAGTAAAACTTTCTATTATCATCTACATTTACACTTTCATGTTTGCCTTGTGAAAGTATCCTCCCATTAGGGATCACCTGTGTGCAATCAGTGTCACATGATCCATCACATAATGTCCTTATACAGTATATACACCCCCCTTTGAAAGACCACAGAGTCTACAAAACTACTATGCAAGCAATGTCAAGACCAAGGAGCTCGAAAAATAATGTGTACGTGCGCCATAAGTGTGTAAATCAAATGGAACAAGCTCACTCAATATTCATTTTGATCCCATGTTGTAATGCAACAAAACACCAAAGGGGTTAATACTTTTGCAATTTGTGAAAATTGGTTAGATTTGAATATTGTAAATATCAAGAGTATAGTACAGTATTCAAAATGATTATTTTTGTTACAGTTTCAACATTATTATTTTGTTACACACACGTGACTGGACTATTTTTAATACTTTCGATCATAAGAACCTGATCTGTTACAGAAGATAAAAATATTCAGCTGATTATCCGTATATGCAGAACATTTTTCAATTTATTAGCTCTATTTATCTAAGTAATGTTTAAGAACCAATAAGCTGCGTCTAAATCACGAACGGTGAAGTCCTAACACGTCATAAATGATTATAATTCAAAGATAAAACCTCAGAGGTTTGCTTACTATCATCTATAATTACATTAAATCTCCCAACAGGGTGTTGCTATTAACTCCCCCATACATGAACTCACAGCTGCTGATCTGTGGGTTTGAGTTGTTGATGCATTTCGAGGGAATACCCGAACAGACTCCCCGCCTCTCCGTTTTTCCTCAGAACGTTGGTATTATCCAGGTTAAAAGCAGATGCATGGTGCTGAATCAGGCTACTGAGGAAGCACAGGTTTATGATCAGTGTTATTCTCGACATCTCCATGGTTTTCCTGCTTTGCTAAAGTCCGTCTAGACCGCTTTGCTTTTCCCTGTAGCTTAGTTGGCAGTAACAGA
This sequence comes from Clarias macrocephalus, assembly GCA_011419295.1. Taxonomy (NCBI): domain Eukaryota; kingdom Metazoa; phylum Chordata; class Actinopteri; order Siluriformes; family Clariidae; genus Clarias; species Clarias macrocephalus. The sequence continues at coordinate 16,913 of JAAGKR010010665.1, read as the reverse complement.
TGACATGACTGCTGAATACTGTAGCTGACAGGCGAGGTGTGGTGTGGTGTGCTTAGGCGTTGCAGCTCACTGGGTGTGTACAGACCATGAACAATTGTATCTTAGGATAAAGTAAGTGAATGTTGAACAGCTGCATGTGGACATTATGCAATGATTTGCTCACTTTGTTTGTTTTAGAGCTACAATATGTTGAGACGTCTGAAGTCCGAAACAAAGGATATGTACCATTATTTGAATACCCGACTGGCCTGAAATGTGAATGCTGGTGTTGTAATGCAATGACAGCATCGTAAATCTAAGGTTTGTAACACAGGGTGTAGCACAAGGGGTTTGTGATTACTGTTTCTTTCTCAGGGTGGGCATTGATGGCTCAGTGGCAGGTTTCTCGCCTTCCATGCGAAAGGTCTGGGTTCTATTCCCGCCGAATGCCTCAACCCCAGCCATTGGATACAGTGCGGGTGCCAATGCCGGATAAAATGGGAGGGTTGCGTCAGGAAGGGCATCCGGTGAGAACCTGTGCCGAGTTCTGTGCAGGCAGGATGGGATCTGCTGTGGCGACCCTTTGACGGGAACAGCCAAAAGACTAACAACAACAGTTCTTTCTCAGGAAGCACATGCATGGGTGAGATTAAATTTGGTCCATTTGACCTTTATGTGCAAATCTTTGGGTTTCCAATGCTGAATGGTCTCCTTAAGAACATGGGTGCCAATAAAATAAGCTTTTCAACAAGGATTATGAAAGGAATAAGCCTGAACAGTCAGTTTGTGGTAAGAGCTGGCGGCTGGCCATGGTGTATTTTACTGTCAGTAGATTTAATAGTGTAGACCACACACATCAAAGTTTACTCTCTCACTGATTCATTCTCTATACCGCTTATCCTGGTTTTATCTGACCACAGTGCTAACCACTGCACCTCCGTGCCACCACATTTAATTGTAGATAATAAACCAAAGAAATTTGTATTTTAAAATCCAGCAATTAATAATGTAGAGTTAAACTTAACTGCAATTGTAACAAATCTAGGAAACATGCGACAAGTGACAAACTTTGTATGTTTAATTTATTTAAAATGTTACATTTGTTATTTTGGTACTGTATATTCAGTTGAATTTGTTATATTATCTATATGTTTAA
>JAAGKR010010665.1:5778-10778 GCA_011419295.1 Clarias macrocephalus | reverse complement strand
AGCTTGAAAGCACCTCATGACACGTCATTTTAATATTTCTGTTTTAAATCTTTGATGTCTTGGTTTTACTTAGATGAGGGTGGAGAAAAGGAGAGAGAGAGAGAGAGAGAGAGAGAGAGAGAGAGAGAGAGAGAGAGAGAGAATTTGATTGGTTAGTGTTACACAGTGGTGAGGGAGGAGGAGCCACATTAAGGCCTGAATAAACTCCACCCATAATTGTTCATGATCTCTAAGAAAGAAAAAAAGCGAAGGTTCTACCCGGATCTTAGGTTACACTTCTTTACTTTATTTGTGTACGAAGGTTATGCTTAGATTATATTATATGTTATAGTTACAATTAAGACAAAATCTATACTTATCACTTTTATCCTATACCTAATATATTTATAGGATAATAAATATATACTACTTACTTTATTATGAAATGTGACTTGCCTGTTTTTAGGGTGTATCTGATGTATGTGTCTCCACACCACACCACATCACTGACTCAGGCCTGAAGCCTATCCCAGGAGACTTAGGACATGAGGCAGGGACACCCTTGATGGACCCAATCTGATTTGGGGCACACACATACACACACTCATTCATACACTACAGTGCAATTTGGAAACGTCAATATGCCTAATCCCACCAAAACAGGGAGAACATGCAAAGTCCATGCACACAAACCCTAAGGTGGGAATCGATCCCTCGACCCTGGAGGTGCGAGGCAACAGTGCTAACCACTGCACCACCTCACCACACCATATACTGTAACTATCCTGCAGCTCTCCACCCACAGTGCATTCAGTCATACGGATTTTTCCTGTTTAGAGTGTAAAAAAGCTCTTACACTGTCAAGATTATATCCTAGCTTCATTTTTTCAAGCCTGACGATCTAACTGACAATCACTGTTTATTTTGTATATTAGATTCCAGTTGATATGACATTGAGTTCAGGCAAACTTGGATGTGGAGAACTTCCATGCAGCCTCAGGGTTATATACTATACAAGGTCAATAGAAGGCCTTCCCAAAAGAATATATATATATAAAGAATTTTTATTAAAATATTCATTTTGTGGATGATGATGGGAACTTAGTCGTTACTTCTATATTCGACACTGTTGATCTGAAACATGATGATTATTCAAATTATTCACTTTTACTTAAATATTTTTTACTTTGCTTAAAAAAATTAATTACAATTCATTACAATTTGTAGATTTGTTCAACTAAACAAGGTATGTGTTAAAAGATCAAAGGTTTTCAGTCACCTGAAACATTTATATGCTAATATAGTGTTTCAAAAAAAAAAAGTGCCCAAACTCCAGCCACTGCATCCGCCATAAAACCTGTGCCAAGCTTCTGTGTGTGGACCAGATAGTCAACCCCTTGCTAGGAGCAGCCGAAAAGAAGAAGAAGAAGAAGAACAACAACAAACAATTAAAATTTACTGAAAAATACATAAGAAAAACTTTTTAACCCTTTAAATAAGAACTTAGTTCTCACCCACTGTGTTTATTTAAGAATTAGAGGCATTGATTACATGAATACACTGCAATTAATATCATATCAAGTATAGACAGAAAAATAAAAAAGCTGATTAAAAAAAACATATTTAGATTTTTTTAATTCTTGTTAAAACTGAATTATTCTGTATTATTCACTAAATTGATATTCTATTTGGTTACATATATTAACCAAATTGCAAAACAGATTTAAACATTAAATACTGAATCCAGGGTCGCAAAATACTATTTTGATAAAAACAGGTCTGATATGAAAAAAAATGGTGTACACCTAATTTCTTTAGCTGTTTCTGATGACTTTCTGATGTTTTTTTTCTTTTGTTTTTGTTTGTTTAGTTTTTTTGTTGTGTTTCATTTCCTATTTGGAGAGGATTAAAGAAAAATGGAAGAAAAATTCGAAGGAGGAGCCACAATCTACTGCCAGCTTTTAAATATAAAAATACACAAAAAGTCTGTGATGTCAAGTGTTGACATCATAAATTCTGACACTATGTGACATGCACTGAGTTTGACCAATTGAACACTGTAGACAGAGCACAGACTGAAGATGAGGTTAATGCGGGTGGTGTGGATTACAGCGATATTATTTATTAAAAATGGTAAGTGTACTTAATTTTGCATGGTTTTCATAGAAAGACAGAAAATGACACAAATACATTCGGTGATATTAGTACTGTGTCAGAAGGTTGACTGACTGAAGAGAAGTTTTAAGGTAGGAACAATAAACTTTGACCTTCAATCTAATATACTATATATCATAAAGTACCTAAAGATGTGTGTATTCAACAAGACCAACAATTATTATCGCTGGTCGAGCACAGATAAGCCCTTATTATTCTGTAAAATTAAATATGTTTGTATAATGTTTTATCTGATTGTCCATTAAATAACTAATAAATGCCAAATAACTTAGCAGAAAATATGTTTTGATTCTATTAAGGCTGCATTTTGACAAGATATTCATTTTTATCATTTTAGTTTCCTCACATCTACTCTCGCAGTCTAGATCACAGTTAGATCAAGATAATATTTTTCCCAATTTATTTGAGTCCTAGGTTTTGTCTCAAGGATTTCTATCTTGAAATTTTGTTTTAACAAAATTTACTTAAATTACAGCAGAACATTATATTTTTGTATTCAACTACACAATCATATGGCATGTAGCTTGCGAAAGTTGTTACAATATGTTAAGTTTTATTTATTTTTTTTAATCACAATATTAGCTTTCCACTGTGTTGAAGACTTTCTAATTTGATAGAAGAGCCAGCCAGTGTACCGTAGTAAACCTGCTTTTTTACTTTATTTTACTTCTCTGAAGCATTTGTTTCATTTTATTATACCTATCATAGTACATATGTATTATAGGCAGAATAAAGTTTTGGCACAATTCTTGATATTAGGTTCTGCACAGACAGATGATGTCACTCAGCCGAATCCACTGATCGCTGCTGAAGTTGGACAGAACGTGACTCTGCACTGCGTTCGACTGCAAGAAGATACCTCTGGATCCTTCGTTTGGTACCAGCAAAAACTCGGACACAAACCTCGTGTAATAGTTTCAGTACAACATGAATGGCCCAGCTATGAAAATGAGTTCAAGCCACCAAGATTCAGCATGGAGAAAGAAAAACAGAGCTGCAATTTAAGAATCGCTAATGTGGAACCGTCAGATGAAGCCATGTATTACTGTGCATATAGAAAATTTTTAACAAGGTTTGGAAATGGAACATTTTTATCAGTGAAAGGTAAGAATGTTTACTGTATACTGTACACACAGTGTATTTCTTTCAATGAAGTTCAAGTTGTGACTTAATATCTAACTATTTTAATGTAATAAATGTCAACATTGTTTCAATTTAATATATTAAAAATCGGTCCTAATTACTAGATAACAACATAATCAGAAGATACTATGTTGTTTTTAGTGTTTGTAGTGATCATTTTGCCGTTTGAATTTGACATACTTCTTACCTGAACAAATTTAAATGTACAACCATCATTAAGTGTAGTAAGTCTAAGTGTAAATTGAATTCCAGTAAAGCAACAACTTACATACAATCTTGAAAATTGTAGAAAATTGCAGTGTTAAATATAAAATCTAAAAATTTTTTTAGAACTTGCATTTCAGGTTTGTGTTAATTAACTTATTAGTTAAGCTTATTTAGCATATTGGCAGCACGGTGGTGTAGTGGTTAGCACTGTCGCCTTGCACCTCCAGGTTCGATTATCGCCTCGGGGTCTGTGTGTATGGAGTTTGCATGTTCTCCTCTCATTCTGGGTTTTGTCTAGGTACTCTGTCCAAAAACATGCTGATTAGATTAATTGGTGCTTCCACATTGTCCGTAGTGTGTAAATGAGTGTGTGAATGTTGACCGGAGTGAATGTTTGTACAAGGTTGTACAATATGGTAATAAATGCATCATAAACTATTTGAAAAGTATTTTATCCAGCACTTGTCCAAGTACTGTGCATATGTACATCCATGAATTGTATTTAACAAATAATTTGTGATTTAATGAAATCACTAAAATTAATATAAACATTATATAAATTCATCCTGTCTTTAGAGTGCCTTATAGAGCATACTGTATTAAACTTGATTCCTCCAAGCAAGTCACATTGCTCTCAGTCCATTTATTTAGTTGGTTGGTAGTGTGTTGTCAATTTATGTGCATAATCTATGTAATATGATGATATCATTTATGAACCATTTGTACTATAAAGGTGCAAGTATATATAAATCTCAAATCTAACACATCTATCTTACACGAAACAGATGACAGAGATGTGAAAGTGTCAGTATCACAGAGCAGAGTGTCGGACTCGGTTCCTGCAGGAGCGTCAGTGACTCTGCAGTGTTCGGTTCTCTCTGAGAGCAGAGCAGCAGAACTCCAAGTGCTCTGGTTCAGAGCTGCTCCACCACAATCCCATCCTCAAATCATTTACACTCATCACAACAGCAGCCATCAGTGTGAGAGCGGCTCTTCTACACACACCTGTGTGTACAACTTCTCCAAGAACATCCTCAGCCTCAGTGATACTGGGACTTACTACTGCGCTGTGGCCGTGTGTGGGAAGATCATTTTTGGGAACGGGACACGAGTACAACTGGGTAAGGAGTAAGTTAGCATTTGCCCAGGTCATCCACACCAGCACATGCCATAAATTCTTCTCCAGCACATGCCATAGATTCTCAAAGTGGTGGCGGTCTGTACTCGGTGGTGGCCAGTTCATGTGTTAAAATTATGTCTTACAATCCCTGAATCACTTTCAGTTTTAGGAGCTCAATGAATCCAGGCATCAGCATCTTGGAATATGCCCGTGCCATCAGGGAAACAAACTCCATTAATGGAAAAACTTGGTCATTCAGTACTTTCATGTCATCAGCTGATATTTTACTGCCACTTAAGATGTTTGAGCCAAGACCTGACCAACAGTAGCAACGCGAGATCGTCAAGTTTGTACAGTAGGCACTAGGTATGATGGT
>JAAGKR010010664.1:7346-21978 GCA_011419295.1 Clarias macrocephalus | reverse complement strand
TATATATATATATATATATATATATATATATATATATATATATATATATATAAAGAGGCGCTTTTGGCATGAGAGCTCTGGCACTGGAAGAAGAATATTGCTTAGATCACCATCTGGGGTATCAGCTTCAATGATAAATGGCAGGCTAAGATTGGTGTGTTTAAGAGAATATGCTGTAATAAATGTTTTGTTGACTGAGAAGAATGCCATGTCAGTTTGGATATTCCAGATAAGTTGGTTTTCCTTTCCACGTTTTTTAACAAAGATGTGAATGGTACCGTGACTAAGCTAAAGTTTTTAATATATTCCCTGTACAATTTGGCAAAAGCTAGAATTCTAGAAGTTCTTCAGTGTTTTGGGGGAAATGGGACAGTTAATAAGTGCTTGTACCTTGGCATCATTTATAATAACCCGATCCTTGTTTATAATGTAAGCCAGAAATGCCTCTCGGGATACAAGGAAGATTTTTCTTCATTAGTCGGTTTAGGACTCCCTTTACATCATGGATTTGTTGCTCCTGGAAATCAGAGCATATCAAAGTGTCATCAGTGTACGCAATAAGAAATGGACCAAGTATATCGCCGAGGGTTTGTTTTTTCACAATTGCCCTCAAGCTGGAAGAAGCATTGAACAAGCTTTACAGTATCATACATCAGATTGTATGCACAGAGTCCAGCACAGGGTGCTGAAAAAGTCTTCCACTCATCGTCTAAACCACTTTATCCTGTGCCCAGTGTTGTGGGACTTGGGGCAAGTGGCGGGATACACCCTGGATTGGGTGCCAATCCATCACAGGGCACAGAAATATACGCTCTCTTACACACTCATTCACACACTAGGGCAAATTTGAAAACACCAATTAGCTTAACCCCGGAGGTGCACAGGCACAGTGCTAAGCACTACGCCACCGTGTCACCTCTTCCACTGATATAAAGATGGGAAGGTGTAAAGATGTGCGCAGACCATTGTTCTAGGGCTAATGGAACTATGGGTAGTGGATAGACACTTGATCATCTGATTTAAGCCATGGTAATCCTCACTAGAGTTTTAACAGAATGCACAGATGGATGATGCATATTCCCAAAAAAAAAAAAAAAAAAAAAAAAAGTCCACATTTGACGCCAAGTGGTATTAAACTGTCGGACTTGGATGGATAAGAGACACTTAAAAAGTCATTTCTTTAATTTAGATATAACTGTAATGTTGGAAAGATTAAAGTTTAATTGCAAAACAAACATTTATTAGAGTGATGAGCTGTGACATTTTGATATTAGGATATGTCATCATGAGGTTACTGATTATACAATACTTGAGGAGTTTAAAGTGTGACTGCATGCTTTTAGCATATTTTCAGTCATCTCGAATAATTCATGTCAAGACCCCAAAGAAATCAGGCACAATGAACTAGTCATGCAGAAGTCACCTTTGTTTTCAGACTTTTTTTTTTTTCCGCCCCAAATCAAATTTGAATTAAATTCCAATTTGTATACGAATTAGCATGAAATGGGGTGATTTTCTTCCTAATTTCTCTTATTAATTTAAACAATGGATGCACCTACAGTACTATGCAACTCTATCTTTCTCTCTCTCTCTAAAAAAAAAAGCCATTTATTCACACATCACATTAGAGTGCATTATCATGGCTGTGCAACCACCTATTAAGCATAACTAATGTCTGCCAATTCATTTAGTGCTAGCATTTAACAGAAGAATAAGTTTGCACAAGTGTTTTATGATAGCCCAGTACTCCTTCCCAATCAGGAGGAGGTCAGAGGGCTAAATATCTGGCCAGTGAAGCGTTATTATGACAGAGTCCCTGGAAGCTTGGGCTAATGGATCCTTAACAAAGACTCTGGGCATCAGTGAATGCTTTTGGATACTCCCTTTTGAGAGGAAATGGGAGAAAATAAAAGAATTGAATATAAAAAGAAGCAAATTATTTTAAACCTTTTGCAGCCTTTTTTTTTTCAGGTGTTATTACAACTACAGTATAAGTGCTTACATTAATGGTTGTTCAGAACCATGCACAGAGGTTAGCAACTCAGCAAAGCACTCGAATCCATGTACAAGAAACATCATACAGGAGTTGTAGCTTAATTGTTATTTGAAAAAGAATGAAAAATAATCCAGTAGAAATTGTGTTTCACCCCAAGCTGTTGCCCAGGCTCGCTCACACCTCTGCATCGCTCTCACTCTTCTATGCACTACACATCTATCAGGTTACAGCAATTAAAGTTAATCCTGCAAAGTGGATTAAGTGTTGAAGGTTGCTCTGGACAGAGAAGGAGTCTAATCCTCTATTAAGACCTCTGAAAAAGGAACTTGTCTATACAAGGGCTTTTCTATATAATGAACTTCTGATATAGCTGCAGATACTTTAACATACATTAAATCTGAATATGTGACTATATGGAAGTAACAAAAAATGCACAGCTACTGTAGATATAAAGCATGTACTGTATTTTGAACCTACTAGTTGCCATATGAATGTAGAGACAGTTTAGAATGTGGCGAGAGAAAATGGTTCTTAAGTATCAAAACACTTATATTAATTCATGGACAAATTGAAAATAAATAATAATAAAAAAAAAACTGAAAAAGGTGAACACTCCTGAACTCTGTGCTTGATGGGAATATTATCCGCCTGCTTTTTATGATTATAAGAGCAGAGCTATAAACGGTACACTGTTTTCTAATCCTTAATTAAAGGGTCATAGGGATCGACACTGTTGACATGACATTAATGAGTTATGTATATTTTCTCTGGCTCGTAATTAATGTGGGCTTTATTTGTGCTATTTATATGATGCGTATGCATACCTACTGTAGAGTGACAATTTTATGACAAAATTATTTATATTTTATTTTTGGTGACTATAAAATGTTATCTCGATTTAATTTAGAATTTATTATATCCTTACCGCTATATGGCTAACTTACTCATAGTCCACTAAGCTATAAAATCAGTTTTAACCAGAGGTGGTTGGTAACTCAAATATGGTAACAAAGGACATGTACTAAGTACATATTTCACATATCTGTACTTTACCCGAGGTGTTTAATTAGACAGCATTCAATTCAATGATTTTTTTTTTGTATAGCACTTTTAACAGTGGTCATTGTCGCAATGCAGCTTTACACAATCAAAAGAATTATGGAAGTTTGTACGAAATGTGAACGGGTATGAATCAAAATTATAAGATTTTAGTGCTGTTACTTCACTTATATGTAGGTACAGCAAATATCTGTACTTTTAATTTCCTGCTTTAAATACTACGCACTAATGTAGTAAAGTAAAAGTACAGATATTTGCTGTACGTACATATAAGTGAAGTAACAGTACTAAAAATGTATCTTATCATTTTGAATGTGGTGACATTCCTGCTTTAAATACTACGCAACAATGTAGTAATGTCGCCACATGGTGAATCACATTTCCTTTGGCCTAGGGAACCCCGTTCTCCTAGTCAAGTACAAAATTTGTGTACAGAAATCGGTTTTCTTACCTGATTCACAAATTATCTCAGGACTATCTGCAATATCAACTGGAATAAGTCCTATGCTTATAGGACTAAAATAGGTTTATATCAGGTTTTCATTGTGCAGGTTCCTTAATACTTGAAGCTATTAACAGAAATAAATGAAGAACAAAACAAAGAGAACTAGCGTAAGCCATCACTGACTCGCTCTTGAATGAAAAGCATGATGTTAAAATCGTATTCCCAAAACCTGGGGCAAAATCACTATAGGTGAGGAGACATAAGAAAGAGCAAAAGAAATAAAAAGGGAAAAACAAAGAGAATAACAGAAAGCACAGGGCAGAGAGAGGTCCAGTCAACTAAAAGCAGTGAATCACACAGAAGCCACGATCATCAGCTGGGTCTGCCCTCAGCGCTCCACTGGACCTGAAGGAGGACATAGCCCAAAGAGAAAATCAACAAATGTTGCACCATTCTCATAAAAATCTGAATGTCTGGCAATTTACAGACACCAAGGGAGATGCTAAAGCTTGATATAAGCAATAATCATGCTTTATGAAACTTCTGAGCAGTCAAGGGGTGCAACAAATTGTAGTACCTACTATAAATGCGATATCGCTTACAGTGTTTAAGAATAACTGTGATTCCGTTTCTTGATTCCTATTCGGTGGTGTTGATTTGTTTTGCACACGTACTGTATTATGATGCATTACAAAAAGCTGTGATATCCATAGGGTTTACGATGAAGTCGATTTCCTGGGCTTAGACTTCATAGTGCTATTGGATTAAGCAATAAAAGAGGTGTGAATAAAAGCTAAAAGTCCTGCCACTGATTTCCACAAAAGATTAAATATTCATTTCCCCTGGGAAGTATGAAATCATTCAGGTGCTAATGCAACACAGCCCAGACAAAGCATTTTCACTTGGCCTGTTCAACTGTTGTTTAATAACAGCTTTATTGGAATCGATATTTCAAATCCGCTTCAGCTTTCTGTTTCGTTTTTATAAACAGCTTTAATTACAAAAAAAAAAAAAAAGATTCTCATACTGTTTGATTTAAAATGCAACAGTGATTAATAGCCTTGATAAGAGTGACTCCATCATGACTAATTTATAATTTAAAGAGAAATAAATCCCAAGTTTTATGCTACTTTAATGCACTTTCGTTCTTTTGCCACGAGTGGTAACGGTCAAGGTTATCCTGTGAAGAAACAAAGCTAATCAGTGTTCAGCTCATGAATTCGCCGTATTTATTATATCTGTGTTTATCAGGTTGTGTAGTTTAGAATGCAACCCACAGGTCAGTGGTCAGTGAAGGAAAAACAGCATCACTGCTCGAATGATTTTCTGCTCCTGTGCTCGTTATTACAATGCCTTCTGCATTATGTATAAATAAATCTGTGCATTCGGCCTATTTACGCTGTCATGTTGAAATGAGATGAGTGGTCGCTTATATGTAAACACTATTTTCCGTATATTATATACTTGCTAGGCGTGCAGCTACATTTCTCTTTGCATTTTCTATATTCATTCATATATGTAATAAGTAGTAACCAATTTATCCTGGTTGATACTGTATCACTGTAGTTTTTTTGGTCCCCATCCCAGAAATACTGGGCACAAGGGGGCGACACTTTGGATGGGACTCCAGTACATCTCAGGGCAATATGCGGGCGCACACACGAACACAAATAAATACACACGCGCCTACTCACATCATGCAAGAGAAACTCAACCGCCATCCCACTCAGCATTCTCTTTAGCTTAACATACATCACAGCTTAGGCAAATACACTCTGAGTGAACCGATGATTCATCAGTACATTGACACACAAGGTAGTGTAATATATTCTCCGCAGTGGATGCATGATCACTGACAGCGGGGATAAGAAATATGGCCATGCTTTAATACCACTCAGTCTTGAAATAAATCTTGGTATAGTGTTCTGACTGAATGCCATGGCATATTTTGAATTTTATGTATAACACACATAAAAAAATAAAAAATAAAAACAACAACATAGTGTAACTGAAATTAGGCAGGCTGGCTTTCAGCTCATGCAGTCTAATCATACCAATCAAGTACCTTAAAACTCCATATTTATTCATGCCACGCCATACTGTACATCAATAGCAGCTGTCCTTCATGAACAAAAGAGAGAGAGAGAGATGCACAAAACAAGCTTGGTCATTCCTATGCTGTAGAAGGGAATGATAAAGGTATAAACCGTTGTCCAACTAATAGTCATAAGTCGAAGTAGAAATAGAAAATTTGTTTTGTTAATAAATGAATAAAAAAAAAAAAAGAGAGAGGTGACAATAGTTAGCACCTCCAGGGTCCGGGTCCGATTCCCGGTGAGGTTCGATTCCTGCCTCTGTGTGCATGGAGTTTGCATGTTTGCGTCTGTGTGAATGTGTATGCGTGTGTGCCCTGCGATGGATTGGCACCCTGTCTAGGATGTAGCACGTCTTCTACCCCAAATCTCCTGGGATAGTATCTAGGCCCCCTGCAACCCTGAATACAGGATAAAGTGGTATAGACGATGAGTGGGTGTGTGGGGAAAAAAAAGAATTAAATGAAATAATCATAAATATTTATCATTAAAAGATATTGCAACATATTGCTATATTACACACCCTCTGCAACTAGATTCCTGACCGCCTGATGTGGAGAATTCAGTCATTCTGGATATTTAGCAGCATCTCCAGCACCACATGAGCACAGGGAACCCCAGGTCTGTATGCTCAGTCCGCTAATGTTCACTCTTCTACCTCATAACTGCACAGCAATGCACAGCTTGAACCACATCATCGAGTTAGCCAATGTAACAAACATGGTGGTTTACATCAGTGTACAAAAAGGAGGTGCAGCGTCTATCAGACTGCCACATTTTTGGCCACATTCAGAGAGAGCCAACAACCACTCTCTGAATGTGGACAAAACTAAGGAAGTGATCATAGACTGGCCACTCTCCCCTGAATATTGATGGCTCTTCCATACAGATAGTCAAGAACACCCAATTCATTGCTTTTAACCTGGCAGAGAAGCTCAAGTGGTCACTCAACACCACTCTACACCAAAGAAAGCCCAGCAACTTCTCTACTTCCTGAGAAGGCTGAGAAAAACCCCATTTGTCGCCCTCATCCTCAGCACATTCTACACACGGACTGTAGAGTCTTTCTGCACATCCTGAGTAGCTGAAACGGTGCCTTGGGAATTGCACTATTTCAAATGCTGCAGCTGATAGTGTGGACAGCTGGGGAGAACATCATGTTCCTTTATCACAGACATTTACACCACAAATCGTATCCGCAAAGCCACAAGCATTGTGGTGACGACACACACAGACAGACAAACAAACACACCAAAAAATTTAAAATAAATAACTGTATACACTATACACCTTGCTGTCTGGAAAGAAGCATTCAGCAACCGTTTCTTTCCACAATTCATGAGACTCCTCAATAACCAAGGACAGGCCTGACACCATCAACACACACACTCACACACACACTAACCGAAGCCTTCACCTTATTTTTCTTTATAACTACTGCTAAACCACTTTGTTCAACACATTGTACTGTATTGACCAGCTGCCTTATTGCTACAAACCTTTTATATATTATCGTTTTTATATATTATATGAGTACCTATCGTTGGCGGGAAAAGAATTCATAGAAAAAGTTAAAAGTTAAAGCTAAGAATAATCTTGTCAGCTTTAATGTACTGTAATCAGTTATTATTTCAGGTTAAAGCTGACGTAGATGTCTGCCTGCAACGAAAATGAACACCTTAATTTTTAGAAAACTGTAGTTTCTCAAAATTTTCTTCGATGTGACAACATTATATGGTTTTGGTTTCCACTGGATTGGTTGCTAAATATTAGGAAACTGTAAAAAATTGTACCTAGTTCATGCCTAGATATTGAACCTTCTGTCATTTCATGGGAAAAAGAGGATGTAGAAAAGTTTGTTTACGCCAAGTTGTCGTCAGCCAAATACACTCCATGTTCGGTAATCTGAAAGTGAATCACATCATAGATGAGAAATTGAAATACTGTAGCTTGGATAAAGATTAAAGTTTGTCCTAAATCAACTCAAGCACTTTAAACAGCACCATTTCAGCGCTGTTATTTCAGTGCAAGTGAAAATATGAACTAATCCCAGCAAAACGATCTATTATCTATTGGTGCAGGTGTTTGTTTACATTGAGACAGTAGCGCATTAGTAGCTTATTTTACAGTAGATTACTAAATCTGGCACATAACTGTTCATAACGTCGCTTTTACTCAACATTAAGATTTCACTTATGGTGCAGGTTAAACTTCAGGCAGATATTGAAGACCTGCAAAAGCTTCATTAAATTCTGTCCAGACAGTCTTTCATGATGCTGTGACAAAATAATGGGTTACGGATCTTATGCTGGTGGTAATTGTATTGTCTTGCTCAGTTGCACTAATTTAGTCATTTGTAGTCTCATGTAGCTCTGCATCAGGTAGCTACAGTATGTACTGTATCATCACGGTCTTGGCGGACACTCATCTCATTTCACTAGGCCCTACCCAATATCAGTTGTACAGTACATGGTTGAAAAGGCAATAAAAAGCCACTTGACCTGACATACCCGACCTGCTGAAACTGGAGTGTAAAAAGCAGTGCATAGAGCTTGATGAGAGCTTTCTCTTACACTCGCCATTACAGAGGTACATCTCTCTCCATTTACATGGCCGATATGCTAAATCCTAATTCGAGCCGACAGCAGTCATTACTACAGATATCACAAGCCTTCCTTCTTTCCGTCTAAAGTACAGTTTCAGTAAACACATAAGGCTTTTACTTGTAATGGATGTAAAAGGTCTCATAAGCATAAAAGAAAAAAGTCATGATGACTTCTGAAGCTGAAAGTTACTTTCAAGGTTGTCTCACTTCTGCTGACTCCTGCTGTAATGAAGACACCCAGGAAATAATTGTCGGTTGTCTTTCCATGACTTTTCCATACTTGAGGAACAACAATCTGCTGATTATGTGCGCACAAACAATAAAAGTGTGCATTTTACTAGCAACCTTGGCAGAATACAAAAAAACACATTCTTATTTAAATAGGAAATGCTCCAGATACTGTATAAGAGCATCCATACCTAATTTCTCGTGCCTTAGGATACTTATCAGAAATGAATATAGGATGCAATTAAAAGTAGAGGTTTATTTAGAACAACTACAAAGGATGGGTAAGTCAGAATTGACAAGCAAGACAGAAAAGGTCCAAATCGAGGGAGGAGGGAAAAAAAAAACATGGAAAACTACAGCTACCGGGATAATGGATGGAAAGAACAGACAGATAAACAATGAAGTGAAGAGAAAAAAAAGACTTACTGTAGCAGTCAGATTTTTATATTCTAACAAACACATTTATATTCTAAGCTAGATGAGTCCAGACTCTAGTGGATGTCGAGCTCAAACAAGTATAATTTGTGGAAATTGTGCAAGTAAGCATGAATAGAGACTGAATATCAATGGACCTGGACTTTCTATGGATTGGGGTAGTGCAACATAATTCAAGTAAAAATATTAATCAGATTCATAACGTTTCATTGGCAGGATCACTGAATAAATACACTGACTACTTTATTAATAATTACCTGTTTATTTAATCAGAATGCCAAAAATCACACACGTACAGTACAGGTCAAAATACAGATTCAGGTAATGACCACATCAAACATCAAAATTAATCAAAAGCATCATCCCTGTGACTTTGATCATTGAACAGATGTTGGTACCATCGGCCTTGTTTGAGTATTTCAGAATCTGTTAATCTCATGAGACTCCGACACACAATCACTAGTTTGCACAAAAATAATACAGGAAAAGTGGCAATTCTAAACGCCTTGTCGATAAGAGAGGTCAAAGCAAAATGGTCAAACCAAAAGTTTCGACACAAGTTTGGATTTATTGTCTACATTTTAGAACAACACTGGATTTTTTTATAATTTTTTTTAATACTATGAAATAACACGTATGGCATTAGATAATTAGGTAAGAACAACAATAACAGTCAGTTGTTATCTTTAAAAGACACAAAGGTCAGCTGTTCTGGAACAGTTCTGTAAGTGCATTTGCGAGAAAAAAAAAATCCCAGATTAGAGCCGTTATAAAGCTTTACAAAGCAGAAGTAGCAGATACATCTCAATATCAACTGTTCAGAGGACATTATTGTGTATTTCGGATAAACGCCTTCAGCATTGTTTTACAGTGTAGAAAGAAATTAAAATCAGGAACGACCGTGGAATTATAAAAAAGTGTGTCCAAACTTTTGACTGAAACTCAAATAGTTACTCCAACACCAGTGAGCAGAAATGCATTCCATGTACAAAACATCAAACTTTAAGTTACTGTAGATAAGCTACAACAGCAGAAGACTACTCTGTGTGTTATTCCTGTCAACCTAGAACAATGATCGGAGGACATCATGGACACCAACGCACCCAAACTAAAGTTTCTACATCTGGAAATACCAAACACAAAGTCACACCTTCACTACAAGAGTTGCAACTCCTGATAATCATTGTGATGATGATTCCTTTAAATGAACAGAGGTTGAGTGTGTGTCGCTGCTTTGACACATGCACATTAAGTCACTCATCAAGTATAAACCAGGTCCATCTGCTTTGCATCATTCTGTACAACACGTCCCTTCACATTTTATTTCTTATGTATAAATCGAAGGTGAATGTGACAGTAGAAAGAGAAGCGCACTTTCAAGCGCATCTCCTGCTGTGCCGGAGGGCTTACCTTCCCCCACTAGACTGGTAGGTTAGTGCCATGAATGTTGCACATACAGGTGGGATTTATATAAATGTGTAGTTCAAAAGTGCAAAAAATTACACATAACATTCACTCATCCTACCGAATTTTTGTCCGCAGGCACGCATGGTTGTCTATAACAAAACTCGACCGTCTAAAAACTAACCATCAAGTAAACGGGACACATCCATGTAGATCCAATCACAACACTTATTTCTGACACATGATCAGTGTAGGGTTTTGCCATGGGTAGTGTAGGCCATGCATGAGGAGCGGCAGCGAGTTGACCACACACTCCTTTCGCAGGTAATGGTAGCCCGGGCGTCAGCATCAGCATGTGGGCGGTGCCACGGGTCCACTATAGTAACAAATAAATACAATGTTTTTAATTTGGGGATTAGATTTCTTAATAGATTTGGAAATATTTTTTTTAAAAAAGGAATGACCTTTGGGATCAATTACCAACCTACCTACCAATCCATCCATCAACCTCTGTAGTCCAACTAGGTAACATGGAGGCAAATGGGGACCATGGTATTAATTCCCATTTTGTACGACCGTGGTAGAGTCTTTGATCAACACTCACACGTGCATTGACACTACAGGCAATTTGGAAATGATAATTGGCTTAATCTGCATGTCTTTGGACTGTAGGAGTAAACTGGAGAACCCAGAGGAAACTCACCAAGCACGGGGAGAACATGCAAACACCATGCATACAGATCCATGCGGGAATCGAACCCAGGACCTGGAGGTTTCAAGGTTACAGTGCTGAAAAGTTCGAGCCAATGTGCTGCTATCAATCTATCTTTTGTTTCTATCTAACGATTTAAATATGGAATGTTGCATTTTCATTTGCTCCTGTGCACACCTCCCTGTCCCTGTCTCAATTTTAACGCCCGATACAAATTAAGCTAAATTAAGTCTATTAAAGTCAAAATGAAGTAAATTAACAAACGTCTCTGAAGCGCTTCTTTGTAAAGTGACAAACCCAAAGAGAATCTCTGACTGCCAACAAAAAGAAAGCTGCATTAAAAAATACAAAGAGTTCAAGAGTCCCATTATGGGTCTGTCGAAACAGCTGATTCACATTCTCCAAACTCGCCCTGTATAATAGATAGGGCTTTAAAAGTATGTTTGACACAAATACAGCTTTGCCGACATCCTAGATTAAAATCAAGGTGGAATTTCTTGAGATAGCACAGAGAAAGGACTGAAAACCCTGCTTCCATTTCCAACAACCTGTCTTTGTGAAGCAGGGTTTTCTGCAATGACAGCAATGAAAACTAAATTACTGAGCAGACTGGACATAAGGAATACACACTTCAGGTGTCATTGTCTCCCAGATGGGAACGTTGTGTTGCAGGGGAAACAAGCTCTGGGCTGACGCTGATTCTGCATCTTTGTACGTTGTATTTATTATCCACTTAATTCTGATTTGTTACAGGTATGAGATGGACGGTCCATGGAAAATCGTCTTGCATAATACTAGTCTGTGGTGCAAAAAAAGGTGGGAAATCACTGTGCTGGAGAAGCGTTGTCTCGTTTCACTGTGTACTGCCCCTGCTGTGTATGGATTAAAATGCTAAGACTTAAATAAGTTAATAAATAAGCTAAGATTTAAAATAGTTACAGTGAAATCATCAAATATATGAATCATTAATAAATGCATATTGATAAATATTTTCTTTCGATCATTGTTTGTCATATAATTTTCCATGTTGCAATCAGTCCGGTTCCCTGGAACCAGACTCAACAGGGAACCCATCCTCATTTGGGTGAAAACGGATAACAGGGATTGATCTGCATCATACTGTGCGAGACTGGAAGTTCAGTATAACAAGAGATATGTTTAAGGTTAATAAGGATTCCAGTTCATTATTGGAGCCTCAGGTACTGTAGTCTAGAGGAAACTCGATTAACAGGCAGAAGAAATCACTACAAACCCCTCACACCCTGGACATAACCTTTTTCACCTCCTGACTTCTTTTAGGCGCTTCAGAACCATGTACACCAAAAACTGCTGGACACAGGAACAGTTTGACACTGATTAGATGCAATCTGCTCTATAGAAGCACCATCCTGCTATTTACATCACCCAGTTTTACATCTCCAAATACGTATTGTACTACTCATACATCTTGTACTGTATATTGTACACAAAGCCAAAAAAACTTCCTTATCATACTGTATGTGATGTAATACACATCAGTGTTATTTGCACTACCATGCACACTGTTTACGGTACAAGATCCCATAAGGACTGGTCTGCAGTGGTCAGGACATACCAAAAGTGATCCAAAAATGGAAAAACAGGTGAACTGGCGACACGGTCATGGGTGGCCAAGACTCACTGATGCACATTGGGGGGGCGAAGGCTGGCCCGTGTAATCTGATCTAATAAAAGCGCTAGTGTAGATCTAAAGGTTGTGATCAAAAGGTGGCAGAACACATAATGCCTCACTGTTTTGGTGGCAAAAGGGGGAAGACCTACTCAACATAAGGCAGTTGGTGATAATGTTAAAGCTGATCAGTGCATGTGCTTTTGTGTTTGTCTCAACATACCTGCCCAGTAAACTTTCATCAAATTTCTTACACAATTTTCATCCAATTAATGTAGGTCCGAGTCAAGAGGTCTACTTTTTGCTGTCTAATTAATGTATACACACATTTACTTTATTTTATTAAGTTAAAATTGAAGTTGAAATAGGATCAAATAAAACTTAATGAAGAATTTATGTTGATTTAACTCCCACAATGCAAAGTTGTCAATATTTTCCTACTTTTACTATAAACAAACAAACAAACAAACAAACAGAAAAAAAGTCTAAAGCAAGGACTTTTGATCTCAGTCCTGTTTACGTTTAAGCAAAAAAAAAAGCAAACAAAAACAAAACACAGTGACGGAAAGCCTACGGAGAAAAGACAGGAATGTACAGGAACTCGGTACATTTTTTAATTTTTTATTTTTTTTAACCCAGCCTTCTTTCTAGAGCCAGTGCTCAATTACACCCCCGCTGCCACCTACACTAAGCAGAGAATTGGTGAAGACAGTTAAGCCCTCTTTCTCTCTGTGCCTCCGGGGTAAGTACAGTAACATAAGATAAAATTTATGTCACAGTAGCTAACAAAGTACCTAGTTGTAATAACCAGGACTTATTTTTTGTAATGATCTACTACTGTAAAACACTGGTGTGCACGTTTGATTGAGAATTTTCCAAAGAATTTGATACAAAAATATTAAAACAATGAGCTGAAAGTCTGATTACTCGTTATTACAAAACGAACCAATAAACATACCAGTCTGAGAGATGCTTTAAATGGTATGACAGCCTACAGTATGAAGTTGTCTTATTTTTCAATTTTATGATATGACCCATTGCCACTGACATTTTCAAGCTATCCCTCCTCCCTCTACTCCTCAAAATCGTAATAATGAGGTGATGAGGTGAAAAGCTGCACTTCTGGGTTTTATATATATATATATATATATATATATATATATATATATATATATATATATATATATATATATATACACATACATATATACATACACACAATCTTTTTTAATATGTGGTGGAGATAAGAAACTCTGCCAATCTTTCCTATAATTATTATTTCTAAATTGCTAAATTAATCTAGTCCTGCATCTATCATACTATCTAACTACTAACATTATGAACACATTTAGATTAAATCAAAATTTTCATTCAGTCATTGATTAATAAATGAATTACATGCTTAAAAAAAACCCTAAATGTACACCATGTAACATTATACCTTTATGATTGACAATTCAGTTGCAATGTAGAGGACAAATTCCATCTCACATGTAGACACAGCTATCCAAGTCATTATCTAAAGCATCATTTCCAGCACAAATAAAATATGCAGTGGTAGCATAAGACTACAGACATGACAGTCACAAAAATGAAAAAGAAACAGATATTTCAGCGTAGAACCTTGTTTTTTTTTTTTTTTCCCCCCCAGGCAAGCAAGTCATGTGATAATTAATGATACTGATAGAATCTATGTGTCCATCTGCACTGACAGCTTGAGAAAAAAAAAAAAATTAAAACAGCATGTATATGTGTATATAATATTGCAGACGAGAATGCATATATATATTAGTTATGTTTTGAATTTAGGAGAAATATTGTCAGCAGTTCACAAAAAATTGTTCATCTCACCAACACACAACTGTAAGAATAATAATAAAAAAAATTAAAAAACAAGAAACTATTATGCTGCAGTAGTGTGTGTGTGTGTGTGTGTGTGTGTGTGTGTGTGTGTGTGTGTGTGTGTGTGTGTGTGTGTGTGTGTGTGTGTGTGTGTGTGTGTGTGTG
>JAAGKR010010663.1:0-21984 GCA_011419295.1 Clarias macrocephalus | reverse complement strand
GTGTGTGTGTGTGTGTGTGTGTGTGTGTGTGTGTGTGTGAGAGAGAGAGAGAAAATTCAGTTATCGTTTTCCCCAGGCCACATGGGAATATAGGCCACAGGTCTAGTTTTTTGCTGTGGATATCTTGTTGGCATTACACTTCATAGCATGTAGATTAAAATATCCAATATATCTAACCTTCCCTGCATTATTATCAATCTGATGGCACGGGTGTGTCCCAGTAGGAGTGTGAATAAGACATGGCAGGAAATGTGACAGTGACGGAAATCACCTTTCTCCTTTAATATTTACAAAGACTTGCACTTCTATTTCACCTTATTACCTGCATGTCAGAATGACCTGAGCTGAACAGAAACATGATGATTACCCTGTCTTCCTGTCTCTTTTCTCTCTCTAGTCTGCGCCGGGAGGGCTACACGCTGAAGGTGAACGTGAACGATTACCTAGACATCTACTGTCCTCACTACAACGTGAGCCAGCGCGGCGTGGCCGAGCAGTACGTGCTCTACATGGTGAGCTACCGCGGCTACCGCACTTGCGACCCTCAGCTCGGCTTCAAGCGCTGGGAGTGTAACCGGCCGCACGCGCCGCACGCGCCCATCAAGTTCTCGGAGAAGTTCCAGCGCTACAGCGCCTTCTCGCTCGGCTATGAGTTCCACGTGGGCCACGAGTATTACTACATCTGTGAGTGAGAGCACACGCGTTACACAACGCAGCACAGCACCGTTATCATGAAAACTGCTCATCCTATAAATAAAAACACATTTGACTATTTGTCATTTTATCAGCTTTTGACTTTTCTTGCTTTATGTTGTCATTTATGTATCAGTAACTAAGTGGAGGGGAAATGCGAACGCAGCTCCATACATACATTTATATATAACAAATACGATCAATAAGCCTATTACTAGGACATTTCAAACACTAAAATTATACAGAAGATAACCGTTCTGATATCTTTAAGTTGAAAAATTGTAGAATGATATCAATAATAATTTGGCGGCACAGTGGCTCAGTGGTTAGCAACGTCGCCTTCACCTCCAGGGTCTGGTTTCAATTCCCGCCTCAGGGTCTTTGTGCATGGAGTTTGCACAAAGTTTGTTGTCCACAAACATGCAGATTAGACTAATTGGCGTTCCCAAATGTAGTGTGTGAACGTGTGTGAATGTTGTCCTGACCTGAGGTCCTAACATGGTTATAAAAACAGGAACCTGAGGCATGAATCGAACCCGGACGCTGGAGGTGCAAGCCAGTGCTAACCACTAAGCCACTGTGCCGGCAAATTATTATTATTATTTTTCAACTTAAAGAAGTAATACAATCATCACCATTGGCCTCCACAGTCCAGAGTTGGATGGATGAATGAATATATAAAAATTTTTTTTTTTACTCGATTTTATGCTAGATTTGGCTGATTGCATCATCATTAAATAAAATGCACATATTTTGTAAATAAGTGTTTTTCTTTTTTTCCTTTTACCCATTTACCATTTTTTTAAACTATGATTTACCTGTTTTCATCATGTAACCGTATTAAACTGTATACATTTTACTGCATTAATTTTCCATCATAATCTATTTTAAAACCTGTTTTATCCGGAAAAAGAACGTTTAATATTTTTTTAAAAATTATCGTACCTTATACAAAAAGTTGCAGGATATTTAATACCATTATTTCAACCATACTGTATTATCAGTTTTGTTTTATAATATTTGAATAAATGCTAAAATTCATAGATGAAGCAATTTTCTCTATATCTGGAAAATCTGTCCATACGTCTTAATCAAGTACGCGTGAAAGGGTTCAACAAATAAATGAGGAGTAAAAAATGAAACAGGGGCCTCAGTTCATTTAACCAATTATGGATAATATCTGTCAGACCCCATACTGAGGTTCCATATGTTCAGAGAGGGGAAAAAAAGGAACAGTAACCAGCCCAAATATTATAAGTATTATTAGTATTAAAGTGTTGAATTTAAACATAACACACTTGGTCTGAAAGGTTTGTTCAGTCTAAATGGGAGGATTTTCCCTCTTTGGTTTATGAAGGAGTGGATATGGGTAGTAATAATAATAGTAATCATCATCATGCTTAAATGCTGTAGTTTGGTATTGATATTATAATGAATTTGGAGGTCTAATAAGAATATACAGAAGTTCTGGAACTTTTTAAAGTGGGTGCACCCATGCACCTATAAAAACATCATTAAAGGGGATCTATTGAGCAAAATTCACTTTTTAGTCATTCAGACGTGTCTCCCATGTGTGTATAAAAATGAATAAATGAATGCATAGATAAATAAATAAAACGTAAGGGGAAAAGAAAGCTTTTTGCCCATTTTCCATTGGCCTGTGCTTAAGCAGGCCAATTAGATTATCCCTATTTCCTATATTGTGACCTCATATAAGAAGAGCCACTCCTCCAGCTCTGATCTGCTGTACTCTGGTCGGGCGTGGCTCTGCAGCAGCTCATTTACACAGACACTGAAACGGTGTCTATGTAAATAGACACCGTTTGTACGGTACCGGAGGGGGAGGAGTTAAATGGAGTTTAAAGTATGACCAGTACTTCGGCTGGATCATTAACACACACACACACACACACACACACACACACACACACACACACACACACACACACACACACACTTTGGGGGACCTTGAGAGCTGTGTTACCTTGTTAAAGAAATAGTAAAATATGGACCCTTTAACATTCCAGAGGGCTTTCGAGAGTCCTTAATCTAAATCTTCTGCTCATGAATTTTTAAGAGTCAAACATGAGTGAGTGCTACGGCCAAACATTTCTGAATAAAAAGAGGATATTGCATCAGTGAGACCTTGGAAAAGTATATTTCGAGCAGACAGCGTGGGGATGTGAGCATGTGGGGGCCAGGAATCCACAGAAACCTTTCTGATGATTATTGAAAAGTGAGGGCAAAACAGGTATCATTAGACAAACTCTCGACTGATCTCTTAGCTCATTATGAAAAACTCATGGTGCAGGAAGGGTGTGCTATAACCGTGTACCGTGTGTCTAAATAGCGTTTTTACTAGAATGTCAGCCTTTTAAAAAAGGTCCCTGTTATAGAACTTACTCTAATAAGACTGCTTAGGAGTTGCTGTGTTGTTGATCTCATTAGTGGCCAAGAAACTGTAGCTGTCCAAACGCACTTCCAGTTTTCAAACTTAAAAATAGCATCACGTTTATAGAAACATGGTTAAAAATATTTTTGTGAAAGCAATGACCAGTCAAACGCACAAACGTTCACTAATTAGCTAAAATGTTACGAGAGCGCGATTATAAAATGATACCCATCTGACGCATGATATACTGTATGTCAGTGTTTGCTTGGGACTGTACGCAGATTCAAGCTCGGACAGTTCTCTACTCTGAGGTCTGTCAATGAACGCAGGAGCAACGCAGTTATGTGAGCCATCAGAATAAAAGGAGAAAACATTTATGTGAAACATCCCCTCGCTTCCATCAAACTGACGCCTCGATGACAGCTGACTACTCCATGTTACTTCCTACTGCTAAACGAGTGCATGATCGCATGGCCTTTCTTCTAGACATCCAGAATAACAGTGTATTGTGATCACTAGGCCTGTCGTACGTCAATCACTGATTGGTTGTTGTCTCTTTTAGCCACGCCCACTCATCACCATGGCCGCAGCTGCCTGAGACTGAGAGTGTACGTCTGCTGCTCAACAGGTACTGCTTTGCATTTACAGTTCCGTCTTTCCTTCCTTTCTTCCCTCTCTTAGCTATCAATCTACTCATTACTTAGTTGAGCAACTGATCCACTTATCCATGATCTATTCCCCTTGCGTGCATCACCATCCTTTGTGCTCATCCATCCATCCATCCGAGCACCCTTATATGCATCTCTTCAATAGTCCTTCCTTTATTTATCCTTTCAACCACCTACAGACATCAATCTATTGATTTTTTTCACCAATCTCCCAACTATCCCATCTTGCATCAAGTCTCTATCAAGTCTCTGTTTATCCACCCACCCACCCATCCATCCATCCATCTATCAATTTATCCATCCACTAATGTCTCTACTATTCCTTCAGTTTCTTCACCAATCAAAATGTGTATCCATGCACACTTCCATTTCTCAATCCATCCTTCACTCTTCATTAAAACTGAATTATCCACCCATCCTTCCTCTTATTTATTCACCCAGTGCCTCTCGCTCTGTCATCCATCCACCCATACATGTGTCTATTCATGCACCTTTCTATCCATCATTCCACCATTAACTCATTAACTCATACAGTACAGCCATTTATTCATTCATACACTTCCTCCCATTAATGCATCCATCCATCTATCCGCTACAGTATACAGTATACAGTAAGTGACTGTATAACCATTCATCTCTTTTACCAAAATCAAACAAACACAAACTCAAACTCTCACTGGTTTTCACCATACTGGCTTGTACCAGTGGATACATTTCAAAAGACAGAACGTGTGAAAAAGTGAGAAAGAAAGAAAAAAAGAATACAGGAAAGCCTGATTTACACTATACAATTTCAGCCATCTTTTATAATTAGTACTTGTCACGCTGTATGAAATGATCCCAATAGCCGGATTCGTTAACAGACTGCGCAACCAGTCAGATTAGACGAGGAAAGAGAACGCCTACGTCCTGCTTGCATCGTCAGTCAGCGTGTCACCCGGGATCGTACGGAAAGCGGAGCCACACAAATGGGAACTGGATGTCCTCGGTATAATGGTAGCGATGTTCCGGATGATGAAAGCACATTTTAAAAATGTGCAGGGGAGAAAAAAAACATTATTCATGACTGGGTCAAGGAGGTCAATGTGGAAGGTGAATTCTACAAAGTGAGCTTAAGGTAATAAGGAGGTTTCTTTTGTCTGGTATCGCTTTGCTGGAACAAGAGGCCAAGTGTGAAGTGTGGAAGCTGGTAATGTTTATTAGGTGTATTCATGTGAGCAAGTCAGAACTTTAAACGAATGCCTGCTGAAATAAATACAATTTTGCCTTTTGTCCTAATCGTGGCTTGTGGATGAGCAAGAACATCCTGACGCACCGCACGCAGCTGCCAGTGACTTCAGTGAGCAAGTCACAGTATGTGCTTTAAAACCACAGCACTGAACTTTTTTTTAAGGAACCAAAAGAATCAGGTCCTCTGGTAACCTGGTGCTTCCCTACAGCACCACCTCCAAAACACACACACGTGCACACAAGAGATAGCTCACTTTTTCCTCTTTGAGTCCATTAGTGTTGGTTGGTCGCAACGTGAATCCAGCATACTTCGTGCAATAACATTTTTTTTCCCTCTGTCAGATCTTATTTTACACCCTGATTACAGCTACTCACTCCCTTACATCCTCTGTCTCTCTCCCTGTCTGCCTGTCTCCATCTTTTCCATCCCTCCTCTCCCTGTATGGTTCAGGTTCGCATAGCCTGACAAATTGTTTGTCAGCGCAGAGTGTTAGTTTTAACCCTTTCTCCTCCCTCACTCGAGGTCTTCATCTCTTCTTCTTCTCCACTTTCTGTCAAGGCTCATGTCCGTTAGCAGTCTCTCTTCCCTGTGTGTGTGTGTGTGTGTGTGTGTGTGAGATAGTGTCCTGCTGTGTTATCTTAACCCCTGCTCCTGCTCAGTGTGTCTCTGCATTCTCGTGTCAGGATGAGTCTGGTCTGATTGCTCAGTCAAGCCTGAACACATGAGTTCATATCAGCACACTGGAGCTCTGCTCTATGGTGCACACCATCTTAACACACACACCCCACACACACACACACACACACACACACACACACACACACACACACACACACACACACACACACACACACACACACACACACACAAATGCCATTATCCATCATGATGAAGGATCTTTATCAGATTTTATGTTTGTGTGTGTGTGAGAGTTTTGATTTTTTTTTACTCTTTATTCTTACCAGCAGCTGATGCAGATGATGAAACGCTGCCTACAGAGGCAGACTACACTCTCAGACCTAACATGAAAATCGATGACCTCGGTGAGTTAATACACACACATGCACACGCATGAGCCACTAATGACTCACACACATACATGTCATTTGACTCACATGCATACAGATACACTCGCTCATACACACACACAAACAGACATACACACGTGTGCACATGATCCACTACCGGGTTTGACACTTGTGCGACACCACAAGCACGGACACAATTTCATTAGGAATATTAGGGAAGGAAAGGGTTAAAAGGAGGCATGAAGGGAAAAAAGTTAGGAAAGGATGCACATGCCGGTCTGTGGGCAGTGCCCTGCTGACATGCGGGCTCAGACTGGTTAGCGGTGGCAGCGGGCAGAGTGGGTAGCAGCTCCTGCAAACTTCCTCGACGGCACCTCTCGTGATCGGCCGAACCGGCTCCTCCCAGTTCTCGTTGGTGAGGCGGCAGACGGGTATCTACCAGACACTCCTCGTCCGGGCGGCTTTCCCGGCTGGGAATGGAAGCCTCGTCATGGAACACACGACGGCCTTTTTCTCCTTCGGGTGCAGGGTCACGAAATTCATCACAGTTCGAGAGTTCCAGTGTCAGGGGGGGGGCTGCTGTCCTCACAGCTATCTTAAGTGCAGCGATCAAAGACGCCATTCCATTCCACCTGGAGTCCCGGGCACATATCAGCGCGTCTCTTGCCTGCCACTCCTCACACTTAGCGCCAGCCGCATGCCTCTCCTCTTTCGTTCCAGGTCCATACAAACAGACTTGATGACAGGCCCGAGCTACTCTCCCCACCATGTTTTATAGTGCGGGGAGAAACCAGAGCACTATCAGTCAGGATTAATCACCAGCCGGTGCTCATTCCACACTCCTTCGTGAGGCCGCCTACCCAGTGAGCTCCGGAGTAAGCGAGGAGCGATATGAGATTTAGGCACACGCCATAACACGCACACAAACACATACTTGCACATGAACCACTAATAACTTACACATATATCATTTGACTCATGTTCATACACACATACATGGAGATTTTTAATAATATGTAATGTGACCAGTATATATGGTAAAGAATCTTGCAATTTACACTCTTCTATCTGTTCACACTTTGATCATTTTCTGTGTCAAACTCCATAACAACAACAACAACAACAATGGTGTTACACAATTAAGTCATTATCACCTCAGTAACTCTGATGCTGTGCGAATAAGAAGGCTGTAAGTGTGGGCAGAGGAGAGAATGGATGCATGTACAGGAGGGTAATCCAATGATCATTGTCATAGTCTGGGTCAGAGAACAGGCAAGCAGCAAAATACAAAAACAACCCATTTACAGGAGACAAGAAAACAAGCGAAACTAGGCAAACTAGAACATGAGAAACAAAGACGTTATGTATACGAACTGGCTGAAAAAAAATGTTTATCTTTTGTTACCAAGCTACAGTAGCCACTGTGTTGAGTGACGCAGTGCTGTGCTCGTGCCACCCCATATTTCTTCACATCTTGCTCCCAAAGAGTCAGACTTTATTGCATTTCTACAGGCTTTCTGGCTCTCGTTTTCACCTCAGTCCCTGACTCGTTTCGAAGGAATCCTGTTTCACAGTGACCCATCCATCATTCAAACATAAAAAATAAAAAAAAACGTAAGACACGACCCAGTGAGAAACAGGTGCAGATGATGAGAGATGATAAGGCTGGTGATGCTGAATGCTGAGTGGTTGGAACAGACGAGAGGGGAAATGAGGTCGCTGCTGAGGTTGTTACATAAACAACCAGTTTTTAATTAAAATTACAATTTTAACACATCTCCTGTTATACTGAACTTCCAGTCTTACACATTATTATGCTGATCAATCTCTGGTATCCGTTATCACCCAGATGAGGGTGGGTTCCCTGTTGAGTCTGGTTCCTCTCAAGGTTTCTTCCTATTACCATCTCAGGGAGTTTTTCCTTGCCACCGTCGCCCTCGGCTTGCTCATCAGGGACAATATTATCATTTTGATTCATACACATTGCATACAAACTTACTTCTTTTGATTGTGTAAAGCTGCTTTGCGACAATGTCAATTGTTAAAAGCGCTATATAAATAAATTGACTTGACTTTTAAGTTGTATCTGTAGGCACTTTGCAGCATGTCTCGGTTAAACATTTGTTCTCGTTTATTTAATTTATATACGTATATTATCTATTGTATATATATATTTTACTTTCTCATATGGAGCGTGTATCATCAGTGCTATAAACTGAACAATATGTCTGTATGTTGAGTGAGGTAAAGCGCATCGTATGAAGGTAATGAGTGCTACTTTGTTTACGGCGGATGTTGTGAGGAAGCAGCCATGGTGATTTGACATCACTTGATGAACTTGGAGTTGAGGAGATTGTTCAGGGTTCCAGAGTGCAAAATGGTGCAGATAGAAAAACAAATCAGCAGCAGAACACAAAGCAGGTGAACACAATCATGACACAATAGAAGAAACCGGGGACAAGAAAGGGGCAGAGACGAGACTGAAACCCAAACAAAACGCAAAGGGCTACAGCAACAAAACATGACAGGAACCATGTACAAAAGACAGGAACAGTTTTTTGAAACTCAGAATTTGTGACACACACTTAAACCAGTATTGAATTCCTACCTTTGAATGGACAGAAGGGGTTGGTGCGTTTCTATCACACCATGAACGTATATTAATACGCATGTTTACCCTGTGTTTGTTGGGCTTCTATAGAAACAGTCCATTCACAGAGATTTGTATGGCGAACGTTTAACGTAATGTAATAGCGAATCTAATTTTTTTAATAATGCATTGCTCTTTGTGAAAGAAAAGAATCGGCTCATTAATATGCTGGAGTCCTCTGTAAGGCAATGTTTATTCATTATTTCTGGAAGGTGATTCCAGTGTCAGTACTTTGTAACACTTCGGTATAATGGCCATTGCATTTCACTGTTTTTTTTAATTCTGTAAACAAGCCACATTCGCTTGTAGCTGCTACAACACTAGAAGTGATAAGAGGAATTAACTTGTTTATACAGTATATGAAAAATGTACAGCATTTCAGTTTTCATAATAAATAATCCCTGGGAAATTTCTGTGGTAAGAGATCAACAAAATACTGTCATTTTTGTACAGTATTATTATTATTATTATTATTATTATTATTATTTGGTTTGTAAGCTTGTTGTGGTTATATTGTGCTCTGTAAGCTTCCAGCAAGCAGATAGATTTCTATTGTTTTTCTCAATTAGTCTTTAGTGTTAGCAAAAATAGAAAAAAAAAAAAAAAAAAAGAAACCACTGTGAAATTAATGTGCACCATATATACCGATCAGCAATAAAATGACATTGCGCATAAGCATTTACAGCACATACTGTAACATATATTGATTATCAATTATATACCAGTAAACTTGTGATAGGATCATGGGCACACAAGTCTCAT
The DNA here is from genome assembly GCA_011419295.1 of Clarias macrocephalus. Taxonomy (NCBI): domain Eukaryota; kingdom Metazoa; phylum Chordata; class Actinopteri; order Siluriformes; family Clariidae; genus Clarias; species Clarias macrocephalus. The sequence continues at coordinate 12,560 of JAAGKR010010663.1, read as the reverse complement.
TTATGCCTGTGGGTTGCAAAGGCAAGCCCATCTACTCCGATCCCAGAGAAAAGCCAATGCAGCATATCTCACTGAAAAAAGTGTCGATGCTGGCCACGATAGAACGGCACCAGAACACCCAGTGTTTCACAGCCTGCCAAGCACGGGGCCCGGCAGGAAAAGAACCCAAGGCGCCAGTGTCCCACCCTCATTCCCAGAACCCAGTCTGATCAAACACCCATGGGATGTGCCAAACAAACAAGTCTGATCTTGTAGCGTAGACCAGTAGCAGCAATATCAGCGGCATTTTGTTTATGCTATTAGCCCTAATTTGGACCTGTCACAAACACATCCTTTCAGACACTACGCACATCAGGTTGATACCTACAGTGAATATCCACACCACATATGGGTGTGTGGACAGACATTGGAAGCATTGATTTACAAGCATCTTCTAATCAACTCCTGTGCGCTGTGTAAAATTAGCACCGCTAACACACGGTGCTACTGATGACTATTATTATGTCTTATTATGTAGTGACAATGGCAGGCTAAAGAGTTGAAGGATGTTGCTACAGCATAACCATGAGTCAAACAAGGTGTGAGCTATAGTTAGCGCTGATGAGCATCATGATGCGGAGGCCAGCATTAGGTATGATTAGCTCTGACAGCGCTAGCCCTCGTGCCCCCTCCTTTTCCTGTCAGGCCTTCGGTCTGACAGGAAGTTATGCTCGGCTCTGTCACAGCGAGTCAGCTCAAGGGCAAAGTCTGGGCTACGGGAGAAATGACTCGGATTCATCTGACTGGTAACGGCACAAGCAGGATCATATTCATGGCGAAAATTAAATCAATAAAGTCCCAATTAATTTTGCGTCAGTGTAGGTAAGAGTATTAAGTTAACAACGATTGGTTTACAGAAAGTTTGCCTTCCTGAGTGACACTTTAATGAAAATTATAGTTAAGGGCCGGCTGTGGGTGGGTCTTCTTTCCGATACCAACCCGGACTTCTTGCTCTCTTTATAATTGCGTTTCGAGTATCAGCTTACGCGGAGGCCAGAGAGGAAAGGACCGCAACCACAAGAGGCCGAAATGTCCGAGTGACTGATCGTTCAGTATTTCTTAGATTGAGACAAACTTCACTCTCTCTGATATTTAGCTTAAAGAGTAAGATTAATGAGCACTTGCTGAACCCGCAAATCCATATCAATCCAAAGAAAAGAAAGAAAACCAGTTTCAGCCCGTTTTCTGCATTGCGCAACACGCGGCTCTGAGGCTGAACTTCCCCCTGGTATATCATACAGCTCTTACTCATCTCTGTGATGCTGATAATAGTCTTGGGTAATACCAGAAATACCAATGAAGTTATTCGAACATACTGGCAGTACGATTCAGACGCTTAATAACGTGCAAAAAGAAACGTAGTATTAGTATTAAAGTGAAGCCAAGCTGTGGATGAAGTGAATTGACTAAGAGGTTAATTTTATACAAGACTAATTCACATATTATTTACACAAGCTTGCTGAAGTATTTCCACCACAGGCAATTGCTTTAGGAATACATGAACTACACTCGAACCAGGGTTGCACTTATTTCATTAAAATGCAGCAATGAACTGTTTACAAAAAGTGTCTATATTATTCATCAGTCTGCACTGAGTCGAATATTTTAGCAAATCAAATGATCAAATATCTCACTGCAGTTTCACAGTGTTTCTCTGACTCTGTCCAGTGCAGCCTGCATGAAAATCTCATTTAAAGTCACTGACACAGTGCTAATAGACAGCTGTTGAAGCCCGTGCATCAATGAAGGTGCGTAAAATCCGCAGTGTTGATTTAATACTGCCGGAGTTCATTTCAGTCCAGCTAGTCCAATATGAACACTGTGCGGCGATAGCACTTAAAATGTTGGTGTGTTGGTGTGTGTGTGTGTGTGTGTGTGTTCATATGGCTGCTGTTTCAATGGGACAGCAAGCTTTTACCACATCATTTCGAGCCCCGTATGGATGCACAACTATGTGTTATGCTCATTGGTAGACCTCTCAAAGGGGCAATAAGTAAAGCAGGAATCAACATGGCATTTCAAACTTTAACCTTTAGCATTCCACTTGACCATTTGGTAGAGCACATTTTAAGTTAATATAGTTTATTGAAAAATGTGTTGAACATAACTTGTGTGAGCCATTTCTACCACTCAGTTGAGGTATGCTATGCGAAAAAAAATAATAATATCAAGTGATTGATTTTGTCATTAAATAGTACATATTTTGTAATTGCTTTATGTGGATTAATTCCCGAAAATGTTTGAATTTTTGCACCACTACAAAAAAGTGAGCACTTTGTGATTTTTTTTTTTTTTTTGGTAAAAGTATTCACACTTCACAGTATGTAGTGACAAAAAAAATAAATAATAAAAACTATTCCATTGTTTTTTTCACATAGGATATTAAAGAGTTAAATTTATCCCCATCACATGGAGTCACTTGGAGTTTATTGTAGAGTCGTAATTTGTAAAAATAGATACAATTCATGGAACACAATAATGGAGAGGTGTACTGTAGTAATGCACCACTTGTTCTGGGCAAAACAGTGAAAACAGCTCTGCCCCAGACCACACAAGTACCCAAGATATAAGCACTGATACAGGCTGAGCGTCCAGGGAGTGTTCGAGTAGAGGGGTGTGGCTTGGCCCCACTAAAAGCCACCCATACCCATCTGCATGGCTTGAGTTTGGAGCAAGGTTTTTGGTCATATCTAAATGGGCTACTTGTATTCGAGCAAAGTGATTTTTTTTTCCAATGTTGTAGAGATTTTCAAGTTTCTTTCAAAGTGATGTGACTCATTTTCACCCCAAAAGGAGTGAGCTAGGAGTCACAGGAGCAAAGTGGTTCAGAATCAGAAAAATTGCACAGAAAAAAGTCAGGGAGTAATTCAGCTCCTTTTAGTTTATTGTTGTTGTTAGATTTTAAATCCCTGTGAATATGAATATGAACACAAACACAGTGCATCTCAAAAAAAATTACACCATGCAAATATTTTGAGCTTTTTTGGTGGTTTTCAATTTAATGATTATGGCTTACAGCTCAAGAAAAGAAAAAAAAATCCAGTATCACAAAGAATTAGAATATTTAACTTCAAGTTTAAGTAAATGACTATTCATTCAGTACGGTCAACTACAATCATGGGGAAGACTGCTCACATGACAGCTGTGCAGAAGATGATCATTGACACCTTCCACAAGGAGGTGCTGTATTACTGCATGTTAATGGAAAGTTGCCTGGAAGGGACAAGCGTGGTAGAAAAGGTGCAACATGGGTGACTGCAGCCTCAAGAAAATTGTCAAAGCACGGTCAATTCAAGAAGGTGGAAGAGCTTCACAAGGAGAGGCAAGAGGCTCAAGTCAGTGCATCAAGAGCCACCATGCACAGCCATCATCAGGAAATGGGCTACAACTGTTTTACTGCGAGTATTAAGCCACGTGACAATATCACACGGTGGTACAAAGTCCTCCTTTCAGATGAAGGAAAATCAAGGTCCCAGAGTCAGCAGGCAGAGTGGATTTTTTGGCACAATGTATTGTGTTCTCCCCCTGTGCTTAGTTTCCTCCCACAGTCTGAAGTCATGCAGATTAGGCTGATTGGTGTTTCCAAATTGCCCATAATATGTGAACGAGAGTGTATGTGTATGTGTTTGCCCTGCGATGGATTGGTTCCCCATTCAGGAGACTTGGGCCTTGTGACCCAAGTCTCCATTGATAGGCTTCAGGAAAAATCTGTACAGATGATGAGTGCGTGAGTGAGTGAGAGTGAGTGTACGAGTTACCACTGTTATGCACATATCAGGACTACCTAGAGTCATCATTCTAACCATAGACACTACCATGCTACCCACAATGCTAATTCAGTTGTATACTGTATTAATATGATATAACATATTTGACATATTAGGAATGTAATTTTTGTCTGGACAAATTTTTTTACCTATTTACAGTAGCTTCACATTTGTACGTAGGCATTGTGTATAAGCTGCAGATCCACTTTCTTACTGCAGCTTCAGCAATTGTCACTCAGAAGACTGCCCTAAGTCAAATAAGTTATAGCTGAGTAAGATTCTCAGCCTGGCTGTGTTGCACCTAGCAGAAACAATGGCTTATAGTACACATGCATACAGAGTAAGACGAGGGTAATAAACCAAGCATCAGGACAAACTATTCATTTTCTTTAAAAAAAAAAAAAAAAAAAAAGAAGTTATATGTATACAGTACATCTGATGAAAATGAAAATAAATGGTCCGTGTTGTCAACATTGGGGTAGTTTTACGGGAAAAAGATTAAAACCACATAGTTAACTTTTGCTCTAAACTAAAAATATTTTTGTCTTGTGGTTTCTGTGTTAATGACGTGACAGCTTTCTAATCTTTCAACAAGAGACCACTCTTACAAACTGAACCAAGATCAGTTCTTTTTAAACTTGAGTCTTGCACCCTCACATGGTACAAACAGTAATGGCATGGTCAGATTTTAAATGGCAATAAAGTGAGACGTAAAAAAAAAAACAGTGTTACGTGATACCATATACCCTGGTACATTCCAAGAAAGGTATGACGAGTCTAGCTGCTATTTCTTACTATTAATCCTGACATACACAAACACTGATTGTGCAAATACGCCTCCATCTGATTACTCCTGATAGTCAGAGTGCCTGCACAGAAGTCAGCTGACTTATCTGATGTTCGACACGTAATACTACTACTTACAGCACGGCTGGTGCGTCAGCTGACTTCCTGCATATGAGCAGAATTCCAGCACGAACACGCACTAATCCCAAACATCCTCCACTGATCCTCCCTCGGGCAATGTTCAATTACTTTTCACTATAAAATACTCCAGTGCTTGAAAAAAAAAAAAAAAAAAATATATATATATATATATATATATATATATATATATATATACACACATTTTTGTACAGTTAATAGCGTCTTATCCTGAATACTTAATTTTTTATTATTTTTTTATTTTTTATTTTAGACATTTTAAAAAAGTTGCTGGTGATATTGATAGATGTATCAGACATTGATATGTTACAGATAAATAACAATGCAATGTATATTACTGAACCTATGTAATATCTGCAGCTTTACATAAAAGGAACTTGTCCCATGATATACTCAGGAGTTATACAGTTTGTTAACGATAAGTATAAAAATATATACAGTACAGACCAAAAGTTTGGACACACCTTCTCATTCAAAGAGGTTGAATTTGTATTATGGCAAGAAAATAGCAGCTAAGTAAAGAAAAACGAGTGGCCATCATTACTTTAAGAAATGAAGGTCAGTCAGTCCGAAAAATTGGGAAAACTTTGAAAAACTACCCAAGTGCTGTCACAAAAACCATCAAGCGCTACAAAGAAACTGGCTCACATGCGGACCGGCCCAGGAAAGGAAGACCAAGAGTCACCTCTGCTGCGGAGGATAAGTTCATCCGAGTCACCAGCCTCAGAAATCGCAGGTTAACAGCAGCTCAGATCAGAGAGCAGGTCAATGGCACACAGAGTTCTAGCAGCAGACACGTCTCTAGAACAACTGTTAAGAGGAGACTGTGTGAATCAGGCCTTCATGCTAGAATATCTGCTAGGAAACCACTGCTAAGGACAGGCAACAAGCTTGTTTGGGCTAAAGAACACAATAAAGAAAACCCTTTGAATGAGAAGGTGTGTCCAAACTTTTGGTCTGTACTGTATTTTGGAAAAAAAAAAATTTAATATGATGATCGATTTGCAATGGGGAAAAAATTATTTACATATGAAAGCGTTGTAGATTTCTGCAATTATCTAAATGTCTTTCAAAAGAGAAGCGAGTGAGGCAAAGTTAAACTCAGAAAATATTATAGAAGACATTTTTTACTGGGCAACAGTCTTCAAGTCATTCAAAAAAAAAAAACCTTGCAGGAGAAGCTACAGTATGCAAGACTCAGCATTTTTTTTTATATGATATTATACTTTGCAGTCGCATTGAGAATACACAGCACATGAGGCAACAGACTGGAGGGTGACATATTGGGAGCAGAACTGAATAGCATTTTATTTCTCGCTTTATCTCTTTTAAATGAATACTAACAAACTTATCACAATACAGAAAAAGCATATGAAAAGCAATGTTCACCAAAACTGAAATTGTTTCATAGCTTTTAAAATATTCAAGAACTTATTTAAAACATTAACATATTTAAGCTCTTCATTGTCACTTTCAATACTGCAACTTTATGGCTATTCACTTTCCTAACAAACCAGGTAGATTATTAATAAAATAATATACATGATGTTTCCAATTTTAGACAGAACTATCAGTTTTTGAGTTTGTTGTACTCATTCATATTAATCATTCTTTACTTGCATTATTGAGCAGCCTAACTCATACTATTTAATAGCAATTATAATTTTTTTTTTTAGTTGTTGCAAATCAAATAAATTATTGTGGGTCTTTCGGCTGCTCCCCGCGATGGGCCGCCACAGCAGACAATCCAGTCCGCACACAAGCTTGGCTCAGGTTTTACATCAGATGCCCTTCCTGACACAACCCTCCCATTTTATCTGGGCTTGGGACAGACACTTTAGCCAGTTATTGGGAATGGAACCCAGGCCATTCGCATGGCAGGCGAAACACCTACCACTGATCCACCAGTGCCCTATTGCCCTGATGACATCAGACATCGATGGTCTGAAAGATTTTAAGTTGGTGGAACTTTAAGTATTTATGGTTACTTAAAATATGAAATTTATTCAGCTAACTTGAAAAGTGTCATTTCTACACACTCATAAATACCTAAAAGTTCTAAATACTCATCAAGGTCTATTAATTTTAACTAATTGTAATTATTTAAGTTAACAGTACTCAATATGTTTAATTATTTGAGTATTAGGGCTTACAGTATAGAATATTATATATATATATCTCCATCCATCTAGGAATCTCTGGAGTTGACCTAGGACCTGTGGAGGACACTGGTGGTTTTGGGACCTTTGGTGAACATTCAATTTAGTGGGTGGATGGGTCGGTAGGTAGGATTTGTTGTCAGGCAACTTATTGCAGTTTTTCTTCTAATTAGATGAAAAGCGGTGGCAATAGAGTGCATTAACAGAATTAGCTGAATGCCGTCACCTGTATTTTCATTTACTGGAGTGTATTTACTTATGACTAAACATAGAAATTGTAAAAGTTCAAAAGAAAATGATTCGAAAAATCTGGAAACTTAAATTTTATATCACAAGACATCATGAAGCAATTTCTCGACAACGCAAAACAACTTTACAGAAACTCCACCCTACTAAACCTCATCTCACATTCCCCCGGACACCAGTTCCCTCCGCTCTTTATTTAACTGCCAATATTGTCACTGCTATTATAGGCAGGAGTACACTTTACTGTACTCTGGGGTGATTTTTTTTTTTTTTTTGCTGACTCTGTAATGGTGCCACTAGACACTAAACTGGACTCAAGAAGAGGGAGAGAGACATGTTGACATGAATGTTAAGCCCCAACCACTAAGAAAAGTGGTCAGTTCACCTTGTTGCTCGCTCTCAAAGGATAAAGGATATTGTAGATGATTTGCAGCCATCAGGGATCTGTTATTGAAATGCGGTAGCCTCCCGGAACTTCTGGGAGAGGTGGGATGTCTGAATTTATCACTTCAAATCATACTTCCACAACTAAGCATGCGAAACCGCTCATGAAGTACTAAAAGAGTCTGGAACTGAAGTGGTCAATGTTACTTATTCTGAAAAGGATCCCTTTATAAATATTAACTTGTACAGTTGTCAGATGATCCCCTGCTGCATTTATTTTCCTAAAGCGAATTATGACTATTTCAGAGCTTTAAAATAATATGTTGGTGACCTGCCGTCATGTATTTTGCTATTGTGTGTGTGTTATGTGCCCCCTCAACCCTTCCCCCTTTGGAAAGACTTTGTTGACTGCTGTTGTAAAACATCCCAAGTTTGAGCAAGTTTGAGCCTGTTCTATTACCAGCCTTTCATTTTTCTTTCCCTTGAAATTAATAATAAAGAAAAAAAAATCTTGTCTTCTTCCCAGGATACTAGACATGTAGCATCATTTGCCCGGAAAATTCAACCATAAGGAAAAAACATTCATGCCACTCTTTTCATAATGCTTTGAAAGATTTTATTAAAAGCCTCATTAGACTGCAATACAAGCTCAATCTAGATTAGTTAAGGCAATATGTGTAATGTCTGTATCCGAATCCTGATGGCGCTTTATCAGAACTATTTAAAAATCAGCTCACTATTTAAAGTGTTTTTTTAGTTTATTTTCAGAAGACAAAGTCTGACCCATCTGTCTGACATTATAATGGTTATCTTTTGCAGCTTTGTATGCAAAGGCTATAATTCAGTTTACCATGCGAAAGTTACTTCACATGAAACATAAATTGTCCCAAATGTGTTTACAGTGAGATACAGCAAGGGTTATATTTTATTTGTAGTTCATTCCTTGCATTTCAATTTTTACTGGTTTATAGATATTTGAATATTATATACATTCTCTCTCTCTCTCTCTCTCTCTCTCTCTCTTTCTCTCTCTCTCCCCATCTCACTCTCTCTCTGTGATTGTAAACTTGCAAAAAGAAGATGTACAGTTACAATCTTAGAAGCTGTGCATAAATAACCAATGAGTCATTTGGGCAAAATGTGCAATAAAGATGCAGAGTCATCAAGTCTTATTTTTATGTGTGGTTATACAGTATACTGTATGCTGGGTGATTTGGGGTTTTAGATGAGCCTGATATATTATCCCAGATGGTCCCCCAGTCTCGCTTTTCCTGAAACATTGGCACACTCCTAGCTCTTAAATAAAATACACATCACGTAGCCAAACTTTAAATGATTTTCGACAAATATAGTAAAAACACAAGTTGTCAGGGTTCTGAGGCAAAAACAGATGCAAGTGCAGATTTATTTCTTTTCTTTTTTTTAATAACAAATGAAACACAAAAGTGAAACTAAACAAGTCTAACTGCATGGACTAGATTTCAAGACAATTAAGACTTTAACAACAAAAAACAAAACAATTAAACTTTAACACAGGCGGTGTACAACAAATGCTAGACAAAGCAACCCTCAAGCAACAGATCTTAAATAAGGTGCTAAATGATACATATAGTTTCGTTCCCATACGGTATATGAGGTAACATTAACGGTAAAATCTAATTGGCTTGTTTAAACCCTAAGAAAATGGAAAAATAACAAAAGCACAAAATTTGATACTTTTATGTAGTGGATACCCAACTCAATGTCTGCAAATAACTAAAAATGTGTATTTTGCGTAATATACGTTATTTAATGTCAGTGTTACTTAAACAATCAGAGGTGTTGATATCTGGCAGATAACATGTCAGCTTTAATGTTGCGTGTGTTTTGAAATCGTGTCAGTCCCTAAAACCCTCCTGCTAATATCATTGTAGTAAAGTTAATCAACTATTCTGTTTCAACATGTTACCTGGGTTTAGGAACGTAACAAAATATGAATGTGTTTTTCAGAGTGTGTGGTTTAAACAGACATGAAATGCTGTCACAAATAAAAGAAGCATTATTCCTCCTTTTGGAAAGCTTGGCAAACTGTTTATGGGGCATTCGGCTGAGAGGTATGCATCAAGTACGTATGCACGACGTGACATGGTCGAAGAAATTATTCCCCGAACGCCCCGAGGGAGCAGATTGATATGATGCTTATGGGAAAAACTCATTATTATGAACATACAGCATCAATTAACTTATCCTTAGTAAATACAGTAGGTGGTCAATGGGAATGCCTATTACCGCCACGCTCACCGCCCCGGCAAAACGACAACAGCCAAAATAAATTTAATTTCAAAGTCATTCGTGAAATGACGGCAGGTGGTACAAAGTGGCATTTTCACTGGCCGCAGTTTTAAAATATAATTAAGTCATAAAAAAGTCAAACCAATGTGTTGTATCGAAGAAATACTACAATGATGGTAATTTCCACATCTGAGTACTTTATACAACAAACATGAAAAATCTGAACCAGAGTTATTGATATTTACTGTACAATAAGGAGTCAAAAAAAATGGTTAAATGTTGTTTAGATAGACAATCAAGTTCACTAGCTGAAAATTTCATTTGTACAATGAATGCTTGTTATATAGTCTATCTCTGTTTGTATCTGTGTATTTGTCTTTAAAAAATACATTCAAAGGCATCAAATTTTAAATATAGATATAACTGGAACATAGACTTTCAGAATAAAAACTTTAGAATAACTCAACAAAAAAAAAAGACTCTAAAAATGCTGCGTTGTTTCTGTAAATACATTGTTGGGTTGTTCATGCTGGGTCAAAATTCTGGGTTATTTCGGCTACTTAAGACACATTGTTGAGTTGTTCATGTTGGGTCAAATGAGATGCAATGAGTCATTTACAAATGAACACCTGGTTGGGTTATTTTGACCGAACAACTGGTTTATTCTTTATTCACTGATCTCTCCAAACGGCAGAGAAAAATGTTCGAAGTATTGCTGTTATTTGTGTCACAAGTGTAGTTTTAAGAGTTGTTTAGGCGAGAATGCATGTGTGCTCAAAACCTCCATAGTTTGTTAAAGATCATAGGTGTATATAGATATATTTAGAGAAAAAAACCCAAAGTTCTTAGAGATTTGAGCTTCAGGAAGTCTCCCGCCGCCCTGCGCATAACACCGTCCCAACCCAGCCTCATCTCGGAAAGAATTTCTAAACGTGGGCCATTGTTTACTTACAATATTTTGATCTAATGTAAATGGGGTTTGGGTTCGGGATTTTGATTCTGCATCATGATCCTCCTCTTTAATTTCCAACGTAGTCTAATCAGCCCTCAGCCGCACACACAGTTTTCCAGAGCGCACCGGCACAAGTAGACTAATTATTATGAATGCTTCGGGGAGAACAGCAAGGAGACTGACTCTGGCCATTTTAATAATTCATTGATAAAAATTATGTCTTTGCTTTCGGCTGTAGTGACGAAGGTGAACATGCCATGCGTCGTCTCCGCAGCAGTGGATGCGCCTATAATTCTCTTTTCATACAAATTACATCATGTAAAATTTGTTCTCCATTACTTTATATAAAAGCAGACATTTTACTTTCCATAAGAACATATTTGTCACGTCTGTGAGGCAAGTATACACGGAATTTTGGTTCATTTCCTGACAACAAAGTTCACTGAAACCAATACAGAATAACGCACCCTGTTTGCTTTCATTATTTTCGTAACTGTGAGTGCACTTAAATAAAAGTAGAGTCTTATAAAGGCTATGTGGCTTATATAGTTTTATTATATAGTTTTTTTTTACTTTAATCTGAAACTTTTTCTGATGCACACCCAGAGTCTGTTTACTTGCTATACTTGAGTGTTATACATGATAGAATCTAAAGGCTAGATATAAAGGTGGTATACATTTACTTTGCTTAAATTTGATGCAAATAAGAAACGCCTATATTTAATTTAAATTCTAAAATTGTACTGTAATTAAAGTACTGTGATTGTAAATAAAGTTTAATGTTTCACTTGTATTTCATAAGGTTTTGCCAGTGATGGTACCGTGCAACGGGGTTAGTATTTATTCAAGAAAATTTAAAATTTTGATAATCATAACAGCCTACTGCATTTCTTGTACAATGCAAAGTATAAGATGACACAAAACCCTACACGCATAGCTTTTCTAATTGCACATGATAAAATCTAAAGGCTCACTGTGTTAACGTCAACTTTGCTTAAACTCGATCAAGATAAGATTTAATCCAATTTCAATTCTACATTTGTACTGTAATTTCAGTACTGTGATTATGAATTCGTTTAAGTACAATATTTCACTTGATTTTATCCTCAATTACATGCAGCTCTAAAGGAGCTGTGGCTCATTAATCCTCGAGAGAATGAACTAAGGCCTGAGGCGTCAGTCTATAGTTATATAGCGCCACTCAGTGGTAACGCACAAACCCAAAAGCTGGCGCCACGAGACGCGGCGGTAAAACCATTGTTCCGGTTGACTACCTACTGTACATGGTCAAGGTCTGGGGCTTTACATTAAACTACAAGTTTGTTTGTATTTTTATGAAACTATAAGTTGGCGAGAAAGTATCACATGCCGGCCTCGAAATTTCACTAAGAAATTTAATTGAATTGATTAAGTTAAACTAAGGGCATTTAACTTAAACCAAGACTTGTGTTGAAATTCCTTGTGAATTAAAGCTACTTACACAGACGTTTATGGAAGAGTTCAAGCACAGTACTGTGAGGAGACTCTTAGCCACAGTAAAATATTTGTATGGTGCAAACCCACTGCAGTCATTCCAGTGAATATTTAATTGAGTGGACCGCCTGATCCTTGAAAATCAACAGATAAGTTATTAAGAAACTTGCGGAAGAGACGCATCTGTCTGTGGGAGCTGTACTCACAGCCATTCATGAGTATAATGATCCCCTGTACAGTCCCTCCTGAGTTCCTGGGAGACCAGAGTTTTAGACAGAAGCTGGCAGGCTGATCATGGACCCGGTGTACTGAGAAAACTTTCTA
>JAAGKR010010662.1:7312-21994 GCA_011419295.1 Clarias macrocephalus | reverse complement strand
ATGTGCCTCGTGTCCTTTGCAGACAGAGTTTTTTGTAAATGTCCTCCAGGGAGGGGAGCTGAATACCATTGATCCTCTGAAGTACATTTTTGATATATATTTGTGAAATATAACAGTCTGTGACTGATTTACATTTTTAAGGTTTAGGGACTCCAGTGATTCACAGTGAGAGCTCTTATCTCCTAAATGGAGACTCTTCCCAGAAATAGTTCCTAGCAAAATTCCTGCACTAGAGCATCCAGGAAGAGACAAACGATCCTGTACAGTGTCTAATGTTTAACGCACCACAGTGCTAGTGTCACAATTGTTGAGTTAAAATTTTACTTTTTGTTTAAAGAAAGATCAAATGTATGTATATTCTATCATGTTTTTAGATGCCTAATTATGCCACTAGGGGGAGTATTCAGCAAAGTGAGCGCTAGTTGAAACGTAGCTGCAGGCCTCTTCTCTCAGACAGAAACCAGCCTGATTGAACGGACACAGCTAACGTCTCCTGTCTCTACATTTTCCTGTCTGAAACAGGACACACAATCTGTCTACAGGTTACTGCTGCTTGAGACCTGTAACAATGCAGTAAATTCTGATGCCAAACAGAATCAGATAACCTGTAACTGGAGACAGTCTAACACAAGAGCAACAGGAAAAACAGTTTGAAAAACAGTTTCCCACACAAACTAATAGCATGAAGTGTGCAGGTATCTTTGGCCCTTAAATAGACACGCTGCCAGGCGCGGCACGCTAGCGCTGATATATATGCCTACGGCGCTGTCGCCTGGCAACCATGTGTGTGGGTGACCGCGCCTCCGCCTGTTCAAAACTCTGTGATGTAGCAGACTGACGACCCTGGAGCTACCTGATGCTCATTCAAAACAGGCTTTTAAATATGCTCTGCCTGTATATGATGCTTATTGTAGGTCAACAGGGGGCGACATTGTGGAAAGGAAGAGTTGTGTTACTGACTGTGTGCATTTGGCCAGTCTGTGTGCCTGGATTCTCTGTTTCCTCCCACTTACAAAAAGAATGCTATGATTGTTGTATTGTAAATGTTCCCTACTTGTACAGTACAGAGCAAAAGTTTGGACACCCCTTCTCATTCAGCGAGTTTTCTTTCTTGTGTTCTTTCTTGTGTTCTTTAGCCCAAACGCGTCTCTTCTGCTTGCTGCCTGTCCTTAGCAGTGGTTTCCCATGAAGGCCTGATTCACACAGTCTCCTCTTAACAGTTGTTCTAGAGACGTGTCTGCTGCTAGAACTCTGTGTGCCATTGACCTGCTCTCTGATCTGAGCTGCTGTTAACCTGCGATTTCTGAGGCTGGTGACTCGGATGAACTTATCCTCCGCAGCAGAGGCGACTCTCGGTCTTCCTTTCCTGGGCCGGTCCGCATGTCAGCCAGTTTCTTTGTAGCGCTTGATGGTTTTTGTGACTGCACTTGGGGACACTTTCAAAGTGAAAGTAAGAGTGCTGAAACCAACCTGACATGAGACATGAAAAAAGCCTCATATCTAAATGTTGCTTAAAAAAATCAACACTCATTACTTTTTATTATTTTAGTGTTTATAATTGCATTTAACAATGTGGCATGTTCAGCTTTGGGTACCTCTAAACGTCACCCCTAAAACCTGCAGCAAACCAGAACACTGCTGAATGCAGGATATTTCTTTTGATAACTTTTACCAAAAAGAAGTTTACTTTGCGTTTACTACTTTCAGATAGATAGATAGATAGATAGATAGATAGATCACAAAACATCAAATCAATTAGCTAAAAGAGGAAGAAAATATATGCCATCAAAATATATGATATGATTAGTATCAGCCATAACATTAAAACCCAAAACATTAAACCCAGTATTATGTGGGCAGCTCTGGCCCCTTGGGACGTAGTGTGCTGTGGTGTTTAGGGCTGTGGTGACGTTAGCGGTGATTCCTTAGAGTGCTGTGGGTTGCAGGGTGGGGCCTCCGTGGATTGGACTGGATTGGTGCTTAGTAAGATTTAGATCTGAGAAGTTTGGAGGCTGCACCTTTTTTCAGCAATGAGCTCTAGATTGTTTTTATTTCACAGGATCGGGCGGGGCGGATTGGCCTTTGGCCCTGGGTGCCCATGATCCTGTCAACTGTTTGCTGGTTTAATGTTATTCAATTTATCTGGTGTCGGGATTAGTGTTGTGACTGATTGGTGTGTGTCTGTATTTATATATAATTATATACACTTTACCAGTCAAAAATTTGGACACACCCACTCCTTCAATGTTTTTTCTTTATTTTTATTATTTAAAAGTTAATAAAACATTATATTTGGGCATTGTATATGATACACTTAAAAAAGGTGTCTTAATCGACAGTGCTATATGATATTCAATGCCATAATTTTTGTTGCACATGCTGTAATCATTTTGTGGTAACTGTATCTATCCAAATCCTATTTCTTTCAGTACAAAATGTTGATTTGTATCAGAAGGTGCGCATGTGTGTGTGTGTGTGTGTGTGTGTGTGTGTGTGTGTGTGTGTGTGTGTGTGTGTGTGTGTGTGTGTGTGTGTGTGTGTGTGTGTGTGTGTGTGCAGTGTGCAGTGTGTGCCTGTGAATGATGGAGGACAGCCAGGAACGGGTGTGTGAGCCTCCTGAGGAAAGTGGAATGTGAACTAATTTTCTTCCTGCTGTGTATCAATACCTCCAGGCCATTTGTGGCAAATAACTATTATGGGATGTTGAAGAAGATTGCATTGAAAAGTAGAATGTCTAATGGAATACAGGAACATGTCTACGTATAGAATAAAAAGTAGGAGGATCGATAATAATATATGACAAAATCTAACCAATTATTTGTGTTCATTCATTGTTCTCTGACCTAATTGAGTAAATGAATAATTTTTGTTTGGTTCTTTAAATACTTCTGTAGGTGAAAGCATATTTTGTGTTACTGTACACTGTGTGCTTTTAATGGTGTCACAAAGAAGCTTTACTGGACTACAATCCTGAAAATAAATAGAAAAATGTATACCTTTACTAGGCTTCTCTTAATATTTCTGTCACTGGATCAAGGACTTCCTTGCCGACTGTTTACAAATGGTCAGGTTGGGCTCGTGTCTTTCTTCCACCTTAGCACGGGGCCCCACAAGGCTGTGTGCTGAGCCCACTTTTCTATGCCGTCTATACTTATGACTGTACCCCAACCAATTCTACTAATACAGCCATAAACGTTTCAGATAATATGACGGTCAGTGGACTCATCTGAGGCAATGAGGAAACTGCTTATATCTGCAGGAGAAGCTCTTTTTACCGCTTACTATTGAGAGTGTGCTGAGCTACTATATTTCCGACTGGTATGACAGCAGCTCAGAGCCGGACAAGAAACTCTTTCAGACGTTGTGATCAGATCAGCGCAGGAAATTGTGGTCTGTTCCCTGTCCTCCCTAAGGGAACTCTATAGGACACATTGCCTTATAAGGGCAGATAATATCTTCTATCTTAAAGGATCCTCCTCATCCTGGACATCATCTATTTAAATTAGCGCCATCAAACAAACGTCACAGGTCCATTTTTTCACTTACTAATAGACTCAAGGATAGTTTCTATCCTAGCACCATAAGGGAGTTAAATGCTGCTAGGTTTCTTAATATTGACTTCTTAAGTTGGGAAAAGCTAACCAGTGAAATCTTCATTTATTTTTCCAACATTTTGGCACCAATTATGTGCTGCATATGTTCAATATCCCCTTTTTTGTCTCTGACTTTTATCATCATAAGCACAGTTTGCTTTCACAGAAACGACACGACTGTCTCTCTGCGTCTTAACTCCTGTTTGAGTGCGTGTTTCGTTTTTATAAAACTATGTATACACAAGTGGGTGGCACGGTGGCATAGTGGTTAGCACCGTCGCCTTGCACCTCCAGGGTTTGAGTCCCACTTCGGGTCTGTGTGTGGAGTTTGTATGTTCTCCCCGTGCTTGGTGGGTTTCCTTCAGGTACTCTGGTTTTCTCCCAAAGACATGCAGATTAGGCTAATTGTCATACAGTTGATTGGCACCCCATCCAGGGCTCCTGGGATAGGTTTGTTTTTGTCTTCAGACCATACCAGGACGCAACAGTTTCCATCTCCTCATAACATTCCAGCTCGCTACAGAGCTCCTCCTCTTTCCTGATTTAATTGAATAAATAGCTACAGGAAGGGAAGTAAAAGACAAGATAGCAGACGCGTATTGCTGGGACTGCTCCGAACACATTTCTGGATTAATTCAGAAGGGAAAGTTTTATAATATCCTATTTACCGCAGTGCTGTTGGCGATATGGGTTCCTGTATATCTGGTCCATCTGATAAACATTTAATAATAGAACAAAGAGAGGCTGTATTCCTTCGTATGTTAAGTGGTCCTCAGTCATCTGATGTTTTACCTGATGTTGGTATAGATAAGTCTTTGGTGAAGTACTCTGGATTCTATTCAGTAGAGGACCTCATCATCCAAGACTTGGCTTTGGGCCATGTGGAAAGTCTGGGCTCTGCTTTAGCTGCTTTTGAGGCGGTACAAAAAGTGGTGGGTTTAGGAGCGATGGCCCTGTCCATAGCCCTGGAGCTCATTATAGGGAGAAGAAAAGACAGCACGCTGGACATGATACACCGTGTATTTGCTAAAGAAAAGGCTTCAGGTGTGAGAGACTCCATGGACGAGTACTTGAAACGCCTAGGCATGTATTTACACCAACCGACCCGAGCACTAGAGGAGACCGAACGTCTGGAGAAACAGCTGAGCGAACAGCTGACCCGTCTGAAAAACTCCATGCTGCATGATAACCAAATGAGCTCCCGCTCGCTGAAGCACTGGACCAACGGTGCGGCTTTCCATCTGCAGATGCTCATCCATGCAGCCAGACTGAAGACACAAAGCTCCACGGTACACAAGGAACGACTTCAAGTCTATGTAGCTTCCATCGAGAGTGTGCTTAACCTCTATCAATTCGACTTAGAGGAGCTGTTAAAGCAGTACAAGACCTACAAGACATCAACCATCTCAGTTTATACAGTTGTCGATGTTTCACACAGATATTATAAGGTTAAGGACAAGGAGCTTGAAAAGGAAATTGTCAGAGTGGCTTACAGTGGAAAAGCAGCGAGCATTTTATCTGATGATTATGTTGACTACATGTTTGACAACTGGAGCAAGTTAAAGGAGTTGAAAAGCTATTTCAGTGATCTTAAGGAGAACTTAAAGGGCCTGATCATACAGAAAGGCGAATTTAACTTGCAAAGAGTCTTACGTGCCTTAAACAATCAGAGAGCCTAAAATGTCCACGTACATACTGTAGTTCATTCAGAATAGTCCTTTATTATTTGCCTGTGATACGGGACTGTATGTAGGAACACATAAGGTACTGTATGGAATTTTATTTTCTTCTTCTTCTTCTTCTTTGTAAATCTATTTGAATGCAAACTTGAAACAACAACTCTATCAACAATCTCTACCAGCAACTTGAGTCTGAGGAATGTCAAATAGAGCCCCGGCGTAAATAAAGGAAATCTCAAACAACTATTTCAACGACAGCAACGGTAGTGGAAAAACCTGAAGTGCTGATCTTGTGTCTGTGTGCCTGCAACTGTAATCATCTTGGAGAGAAAGGTAAAATGGAACAAGGGTGCCACCTGCTGCCCAATGCATCATCCTGCAACATAAATGCTTTTTAATTAAGAGTTTTGATTGTTTTGTTTTTTTGTTTTTAATTATGTATTGTATGAGTTCAGGAGTGAAATTGTTACGTTCTTTAGGAAACAACTTTAAACATAGTACATTAAGGTGACACTTGATTTGGTAGTTATTAATTTAATTAACAGATATAATCATTAATTACCTGACCATTGCTTTTAATCATTTTACCTAGTCATACATGTATCTTTAATCGGTATATAATATCTATCCTCTGTTTTTTAAATAATCTATATATGACTGTAGTCATTTCAGTTATTATTATTATTATTATTATTATTATTATTATTATTATTATTATTATTATTATTTCTGAGTTTGCATATAAAAACTCATTGAGACTTGAATTTATTCCACATGTAATGTCGGTCAATCAACCAGCTAAGAGAAGGAGCAACGAGCAACAGTGACTGTACAGTATATAATGTGTTATAGTTGTGTGTTCTCTGAGTTTGACAATGAGTTCAGGAGGAGGAGGAACAGTGTCATTGCTGATTACTGTTTCTGGAAAAAAAAAAACTTTAAACAGTAAGGTTAAATCACATATTCAGGCAAGAGCAGGAAACTTTAGGGTAGCGCATGGTTTGAGAAAACGCTTATTGTTATCAGGAATTGGGGCTGAACTTCAAAAGTGTAACACCTTGTTGTGAAGCTTCAGTAAAACCCTCCTTTCATAAGTTGAATCTTGATTCTGCTGATGACATGAAACATATTTCACAATTTAAACTCGTCTAATTAAAGAAATATAAAACATGTGATCATAATAAACTAAGGAATAGGTATTTTGTCTAAATACACAATGAGGCAAGTAAATTAGGTATGAATTCTTTATTAAAACATAATTCTAGCAACAACAAAAAAAATGCCTTATAGATGTTTTTTCATTTTTATTGTGCTTATTTCTCACATTTATTTTTTTTTTAGATCCTCAAACTTCTTTTTCACTCAATCAAAGGGCAAAACAAAATGTTTTTTCTTTTTTTTTTACTTGGTTTAACTTGATTACACACATCAAGGCCTGCCCTTCAAATCATCACAGAAAAACAACAGAAAAATAAAGAGTGAAGAGTTTCACATTTAATTTGGTGCAAATTTAAGTTTTCTTCTAAAACAATTACATATTCATTTCTGCTTACTATAAATAAAGAATTTACCTTTTACTATTTTCTCATCTCCCCCTTATTTTAACGTTTCTTTTTTCAACTTCAAACGAATAAATAAATAACTGTAACAGTGGTGAATTTGGTTTGAAGTTATTCGTTAACAGCACCTCACCTACTGCACGGGTCAGGGACCGTCTGTAAATGACTGTCTGACTGGATTATAATTTAATAAATATAACTGAATATAATGTAATTTAATATATAGTGGAGGTGCTGGTTGTGTTGGAGAGAGATTATTTTTTAATTGTGATTTTGGCGTTTTGATATTTGGTTGTGTTTTCTGGTTTTGACTTTTTGCCTCCCATTGACTTTGATTATTGCTTTGCCCCTTTGGTTTGGTTGGTCTTTGTATATATTTGTAGATAATTTCTCAGCAGTAGTCGGGGCGTGGAAGAGGGAATTTGTTCACTGTTTTTGGTTTAGGGAGTCAGGGAAGGGACCTGTATTTTTGTTTGTGTTTAGTGTGTTTTTTGCAGGTAATCTAGCTAATAAAATCCAGATACCCCTTTATAAAGCAACACAAACCTCACTATTTCATCAGTTAATGACTGGATCTAGTTCTTCCTGCCATGTACCACATTTCCATACAGTTTATAACAGAACCCTGAACCAGTCTCTTGCTGTTCGGCCGACACTAGACTGGGACGTGACGCCATATTTAAGTGACCACTTTGATTTTCAAGCACAAGAAAGACAACAGCTTTATTATGCAAAGGCGTTTCTTCAGTTAAAAACAACTAGTGTGAGATTTATATCTGCTCATCTATTTTGAACTAACCTAGACTGCCTCATCCCACCCCGCTGTTAAAAAAGTAACTCAGTAACTTTTGCTCTAAATAAATTTTTTATGAGCTACTTTTTACTTTTACTTGAGTAGATTTTTATAATGGTAACTTTACCTGTACTTCAGTGAAATTTCACTGAAGTAACAGAACTTTTTACTCTTTCCCCCTCTGCATACACACACTCAGTCACACTTTGGGCAAGTTGTGAATGCCAATTAGCTTAATCAGCAGGTCTTTGGACTGTGGAAGAATTCTTACTTTAACATGGCTGATCACCTCGTGTACTCCACTTCACAGGGAGCCACTAAGCGATCAGAACGCACATCACGTGCTGCCGACCAGACAGTGAAAGCAAAAAAGAAAGTGGGAAAGGAATTCCCTTTGTTTTTCAGTCTGCAGTTCTCTTAGACCGCCGAAGCAGTAGATGCCTTGTATTAAGCTTGTCAAAGTGTTTCGTACATTCGGACCATCGATCAGATTGTTATATCCTGTGGTGCTGTTAAAGTGATGGCGGAGAAGACCTCTGAAAGCACACCAGATCTAATAGATATATACGGGCGTATGCTGAGTGCTGCTGAATCATCTGACCAAAACCCTGATGTTGGGATCGACCTCTCTCTGGTGAAGTACTCTGGATTAAATTCAGCTGCTGAACTTGAGAACTCCGTCAGCCAAGAACTAAAAGACGCGTGCAGCAAGATTCCGGGCTACTTGGAAAGTCTGGGGACTGCACTAGCAGCCTTCGAAACGGTCCCAAACGCAGTGGGTTTAGGAGCAGTGGCCGTGTCCATAGCCCTGGAGCTCATCGTCGCTGCTCAGGGTGAGGACTGGGAGAATAAAGACAGCACGCTGGACATGATGCGGCGTGTGTTCGCTGAGGAAAAGGCTTCAGGTGTGAGAGACTCCATGGACGAGTACATGAAACGCTTGCGTATGTATTTCCATCAACCCACCCAAGCACTAGAGGAGACCGAGCGTCTGGAGAAACAGCTGAGCGAACAGCTGACCTGTCTGAAAAACTCCATGCTGCATGATGACCAAATGAGCTCTCGCTCTATGAAGCACTGGACCAACGGTGCGGCTTTCCATCTGCAGATGCTCATCCATGCAGCCAGACTGAAGACACAAAGCTCCACGGAACATCAGGAAGAACTTCAAGTCCATGTAGATTCCATCGAGAGTGTGCTTAACCTCTATCAATTCAACTTAGAGGAGCTGTTAAAGCAGTACAAGACCTACAAGACATCAACCATCTCACTTGGCATATTCTATGATTTTGATGTTTCACGCAGATATTACGTAGTAAAGGACGAGGAGCTTGAAAGAGAAATTGTCAGAGTGGCTTTCAGTGGAATTGCAGCGAGCATTTTATCTGCTGATTATGTTGACTACATGTTTGACAACTGGAGCAAGTTAAAGGAGTTGAAAAGCTATTTCAGTGATCTTAAGGAGAACTTAAAGGACCAAATCGTGCAAGAGGGAGAATTTAACTTGCAAAGGGTCTTACTTGCCTTAGACAACCAGAGTGCCTAAAATGTCCACTTACATAGTGGACTGTGTGTAGAAAAACATATTATTTTCTTCTTCCTTTTTTTATTTGTTAATGCAGAGATCGATTTGAATTTAAACCTGAAACATCAGCATCAACATTAAATTGAGTTAAATACCAATCTTTAACAACAACTTGAGTCTAAGAAATCTCAAAAAGAGCACCGTTTGAAACGCCAAGGAAATCTCAAACGATTTCAACAACAACAATAACAACAGCAGGTGAGTTCAGATCAACAGCTTTAACTAGTGACCAAGTTGAACCTGAAATTCTGAAAAAAAAAAAAAAAAAACTTGATCCTGATGTAGGGCAACACTGTACAGACGAAACCTTTAATGAACTTATGAATTTAGAGTTGGAGAGGTGTTAGATCAACATCAAGTCTTTGCATATTTATAGCTGGAGAAAAGACCTGAACCTTCACAGAAAAGATGGAATGAAAATGTTGATTTAGAGAGATTTACATTCTACATCCATGTGATGGAATCATTATTCTGAGTGCATTACTGACTCCAGTCACTGATGACGCAATATGTAAAGTCATTCTGATTAAAACACACAGGGTGTCAGAGAGTCACATGTTTCCAGTGAAAGAGGCTGGAAAGAGAAAACAGAAGAGTACTAGAATAACACCATCATAACATTTAACCTTTATTCTCCAAGTAGTCATGGGGTTATAATGGACTCATAAATGTACTGTAGTTATTTTTAATTTTTTTTTAATCATGTACTGTCCGAGGAGTTCAGGAGGAGGAGGTCATTGTGGTCATTAAGTGTGCTGAGTGCTTTTGAAGAAACTTTAATTACATTTTTCAATTCAATTTTGTTTATATAGCTCTTTTAACAATGGTCTTTGTCTCATTAAATGGACAAATAGAACATCTCTTCAGGCTCATTGTGGAGCTGCTCAGCAAATTTAGTTGTTACTTGAATTTTAGTTATTCATTTACGTATAGTCATTAATTTACTTATACACTGAAGAAAAAAAAATCATCTCAAAGTAAAAAAGTTTAGTAAGTTGCACAGATTTTTTGAAGTTTACTCAACTTTTAGAGGACGTTGCCGGCCAAACTAATTTTTTTTACATGTACCCAGTTCAAAATGTTAAGTTGACTTCAACTTGTAATTCAAGTATTTAAGTCAGTTCAAGTAGTATTAGTTGTGGGCTTAATTAATTCCATCTCTCTAGAGTTGACTGTAGATTCTCCCATTGTGGCCCATTGATGTAGTTGATTCAGGTGATTGTTGTTCTATAATAAAAAACAAACAAACAAGTAAGTCTAATAATATCCTGACAATAAAAACATACAAACATCACTTTTAATGTTTAACCTTTATTCTTCCAAAACTAGTCAAAACAGTTAAAACAGTCATCTGCATAAAACAAGAAAATACAGGTTCTATTTTGCTTAAATATCTGTAAAATACCTGAACAACACCAGATGCTTATCAGGATCTAACTGATTCCGTTATATTTCAATATCATAACCATTTTTAAAAACTAGCAAAGATTATGATTATAAATCACATGATTGCATCTCAGTGAAGGTACATTGCTGACTCCGTGTAAGTTTAATAGTGTTTTCTGTCTGTGTCTCCAAAGTTTTCAAGAACACAATGTTACCTGTTGTCTCAAAAAACATCACTGTAAGAAGTACAATAATAATTCACTGATTGTATGTATCAATTAATCATTTATCTAGTTGGATTTGTTCACAGTGTACGCTGTAATCATTCGTTATCTAATCATTGTATCTGCTTATATACCATATGTATACATCTTTAATCAATATATAATCTCTGTCCTCTTTTTTTTCAATAATTCCGATACTGTATATAACTGTAGTCATTTCACTCGCTATCTATAGCTGTCATTTTTTAATCGGCACATATTATTCAATCATCATCTATCTATCTATCTATCAATCTACATGTATGTATTCATTTCTTTGATGATTAAATTCATTTCAAAAGATGAGAGTGAAGGATATTTGTGTTTTATTATTATTATTATTATTATTATTATTATTATTATTATGTTGTTGTTGTTGTTGTTGTTGTTGTTGTTACTATTTCTCAGGAGTCATGCCATGAAATCTCATTGAGACAGGAGTGTTTTGGCCTAGACAGTGAAAGGAGACTCATGGTGAATTGATGCCACATGTGAAGTTGTTCAGTTAACCAGCTGAGAAGAAGGAGCAAAAAGCAACATTTATATTATGTGTTACAATTGTGGAACTGTCTGAGTTTGAGTGCTTATGGGAAAAAAAAAACAGTAAGATAAATTCACACATTCAGTCAAGAGCAAGAAACTGGAAGGTAGCTCATGGTTTGAGAAAATGCTTATTGTTATCAGGATTTGGGGCTGAACTTACTGTAAGGTAACACCTTGGTGTGAATGAAGCTTCAGTAAAATCCTCATTTCATAAGTTTTGTTTATGCGTACATCTTTGTTCTGAAGAATACTAGAAAATAACTTCACAATTCAAACATTAATATAAAACGTGGTCATAATAACCTAATGAATAGATACTCTTGTCAAAACACACAATAAGTATGATTAAATGACGGAAAGGTAGTAATTCTTTATTAAAACATAATTCTAGCACCAAAACACACACACACACACATTCGCATGATACAATGTTTTTCTGTTAAAGTTTTATTTAGGCATAATTGTTACATTTAATAGTTTTAGATGTTCAAACTTTTTTTTAAATATAAGACAATGTAAGTCAAAACTAAATGTATTTTTTATGTGATTTTAATTTATTACACACATTGAGGTTGGATTACTGCCTGCCTGGATCATGCAAATCATCAAGCAAAAAAGAAAAAACAATAGCTAAACAGTTTGAAAAGAGTTTCTTACACTAACTAATATCTGTTTATATTAACTTTTGCTTGTTTTTTTTTTTAAGTCACATTCATTTGTGCTTACCAGAAATAAATAATTTAGCTTTTACCATTTAATCATTTCCCCCTAATATTAAAGATTCTTCTTTTAAAACATGGACTTTAAACTGTAATGGTTAATAAATCTAATAATAAGTGACTTGTATATCTTTGTCGTACACTATTATAAGTAATGAATATTGTACACCAGACGTAGCAGGGAGATCTATTTGGACAGTTTGGTATATGGTACACATTTGTGCCACAGGCATGATGAAACACTCGCGACAAATCTCTTCTGACCCATCACTATTTGACGATGCTCTGAATTTAGTCTTATTTGATTGGTCGATCTTTTTTTTTAAAGGGAAGACAGCTTGAACATGACGGTAAAAATGCAATAACACATTCACTACATAATATTTCGGGGGCTTATTTATCTGTTCACTCACTGTAAAATACGAGGAGGCAGCAAAAGTTTCGAGAAGCAGTTCTACACTAGACCTCTTTTGCCTGACAGGGATAACAGACACTCACTGTCCGTACTCATCCTGTGCAGAATGAATAGCTTCATTTTCTTCAATTTCAATTTAAATCAATTTAAAATTGATTACAGACATAATGTTTTTCTGTGGTTTGCTATGGTTCTTTTCCTGCAATCTGTTCCATTATAGCTGAAATAAGACCAGCCAGAGAGGCTTTATGTGTTAACATAAGTGCTGCTGAGTCATCTGATGTAATCAGTACGGATTAAATTCAGCAGCGGAATTTGAGAACTCCATCACCCAGATAATAAAATACAATGGCAGAAAGATTCCGGGCTATGTGGAAAGTCTGGGGACTGCATGAGCAGCCATAGCCCTGGAGCTCATCATCGCTGCTCAGGATGAGGACTGGGAGAGTCAAGACGAGGCGTGTGTTCGCTGAGGAAAAGGCTTCGGGAGTGAGAGACTCCATGGAGGAGTACATGAAACGCCTCTGCACATATTTACACCAAACAACCCCAGCGCTAGAGGCTCGTAGTGGCTTCTATATCTGCTTCAATGGGGTCAATTTTACAAATTCATTGGATTGTTAAGGACAAGGAGCTCGATCGGGAAACCAGCTTCGTATTTCACCTGCTTCTGATAACGATCAATTCAGATTACTTTGTTGATTACGTATTCGAACACTAGGCACTGAAAAGCTATTTCAGCAATCTTAAGGAGAAGCTATAGGCTCTGATCCTCCAGAACGATGAATTTAACCTGCAAAAGGTCTTACCTGTCTCAGACGAACAGGATGCCTAAAGTGTAGCTTATCTACATGTAGCTAAGCTGCAAAGCTTTGAGTTTTATACATGATAGTCCTTTATTAGACATATTATATTAGCATTATTCTATATAGTATTAAGCTATTGGTTCCATGTATTCCTGCAAGTGATTAATCTGTAGATGTATGCTTGTTATGTAATCATTAATTAATGAATGAATATAGTTATAGACATGGAACAAGGTACATGTGTTCAGCTGATGAAAAGAACAAATTGCTTCTTTGAATTTCTGCACTTGTTTACATATCAGTGGATAAAAAAAAATAATACAATTAAATTTATTAAATATAATAACTTTATATATATTATATATGTATTTATTTATTTGGGCTGTGCAATGAGCCCAAATAGCAAAATTTTCATTATTTCTTATGGGAAAATATGATTTGGTTTACGAGTGTTTTGGAATACGAGCACACTTCCGGAACAAATTATGCTCGTAATCCACGGTTCCTGTATATATAGTGTATAAAGCACTTATCATATCTTGTAGAAATGCAGAATAATTAATAATATAAATGTCATGAACAATAATATGCCTGTAACAGTAAATCTTAACAAAAAGTAACAGATTAATTGATAGAAGGATCCTGACATGGTGACTTTCAAATCTAAACGTCCATGAAATGAAAACAGAGAGAGAGGAGGAAAAGAGAGAGACTACAAAAATGAACATACATAAGAGCTGGGGAGAGAGGGTCAAGCTAAGTATTAGTATGGTGTAGGGCCTCCTTTTGTGGCCAATACAGCATCAATTTGTCTTGCGAATGACAGATACAAGTCCTGCACAGTGTGCATGCCATGACATTGTTGTGCTTGTCAAATTTAGCCATCAAACCTCCAACACTAAATTGGCCAGTGTTTCAGTTTCATTGTCCAACCCCTGTATGTTGATCTGGCAGTACTGAGAGCTTTTTTTAGTTCAGGATGCTCTCCTCCCATGCTACTTGAAATACTAACAATTTAGTTTGACGCCATTTATGTTCTAAATTTCAAGTCTGTTTTAAACTGCGTGTGTGGTCATTATATCAGAGAGCGAGTTTCTTATCTCTAGTCATTTTCTTTTTCTTTAACTGGAGCTACGTTATCTAAGTTATAACGGAATGTTGACTCTAAATATTCAGTCGCCTGATCGAGTTCTGTGGAGTCAGATGGTGATCCAATCAAAGCTGATAACTCTGGGAGATTACTCATAAAGCTCTGGGTGGTAGATGACGTGAATGTACGTTTAATGCGGCATCCCTGCTCTAATGCTACTATTTTCTCCATCAGAGTGTTAATTAATAAAC
>JAAGKR010010661.1:0-21997 GCA_011419295.1 Clarias macrocephalus | reverse complement strand
ACGACCACTTTCATATGAGCGGAAATAATTCTCAACTATGAACACTTTGTCCTCCATCGAGAGGCCCATTTCCAACAACAAATGCACAACCAAACTGTCTTTTCCATATGGTAACAAGTGTGTCTGGAGCTATGCCCCAATGACAAACGCAAATACGCATCCCCGATGTGCGAGTTTCAGTACTGTATATTTTGGCATGTACCGTATGTAGGCTGCCTTGCATGTATACAGTATATATATTATTACATGTAAACATAAGCAGGGTACTATTTAAAAGAACAGAGAATAACAACGTGTATTGGATTTGCTGCAGAAATGTTTAAGCTCTTGGTTCAGCAACAGCTATCTAAATAGTGATCACCTTGTTATCAATGCATGGAGAGACAATGTGAACTGCCTCCTGCAAGGATCTGGCAAGAGACTGATATGATGTATGAAAAATGGAAATGTGATCTTTAATAGAGATCAGCATGTCAGCAAGAACAAGGCAGCAGCACCACAGATATCACGCTGAATTAGAACAAGAGTGAAAATGGTACAGGTTTAGACTTGCAGAAGGTTGAAAGCAACCCGCTGTAGCATTAATTTTAAGCCAAAACAAAACTGTTCGTATTAACATAAAACACATTGAAGCCCCGGTTGTGGTTTCTGACTGACAGAGTGAAACAGATTCGCATAAAACGTCTTATGCCAAGGTACCCATTTGCCTTTATGGTCCAGAGGCACAAAAAGCTAAGCTTATCAATGGTCAGTGATAACGAACAATGCTCCAAGGGCAGATAATAAAGGGTGGCCCACCAGGGCTGTGATACCAGACAACAGCGATGGGCCTTTGTAATTCAAACACTCATGTTTCAAAAGAAAAGGTGAACAAGTACGAGCGAGCGAGAGTGAGAGAGGTGATACTGAGCCGGTGTGTGTCATGAGAGTCAGGAAATAAAAAAGACAAGGATGAGATATTAGTTCTCCATGACTGGTTCAACCATGTACGCCTGTCCAGACCATGGGAGGAATGGGAGGATGGCAGTGGTACCACATGACTGTGTTTCAGTAATCAGACGTAGCAACGATAATCACATGACCAATCAACCGCAGTAATAATAACCACATGTAGTCACATGACGACACACAACACCAAGGCATGGTGGGAAAAAAACTCTTCAGCTGTGGTAAATGAAAACATAAATGTTTCGCTTACACACAGTGCAAAAGAACAGAATAAAGAATAATGCAGTGTTTTCTCTGTGTGCCAAAACAGACAGACATTTCAGCATATAA
Source organism: Clarias macrocephalus (assembly GCA_011419295.1). Taxonomy (NCBI): domain Eukaryota; kingdom Metazoa; phylum Chordata; class Actinopteri; order Siluriformes; family Clariidae; genus Clarias; species Clarias macrocephalus. Next base: position 20,719 of record JAAGKR010010661.1, on the reverse strand, counting down.
AAAGTCGACTTCTGGCCTGAGGAAACATGCCACGGTAAGTTTATTAGTATTAGGTTTGCGGCTGTTTCATTCATGTTGCAATGTTAGCATATATAATTATTATAATTCTATATAATATATAACATAATTCTATCTAATTATCATAATTTCTATAACTATAAATCGGACATTACGATGAAACAGTTACTCAGCACTCGAGTAGTCTTTTCACCAAATACTTTTTTACTCTTACTTGAGTAATATTTTGGATGACTAGTTTTTACTTAAGTAATAATGTTTCTGAAGTAGAGTTAAATTTTTTGAAAAATGAAAAATGCCAATGTTGTCTATGATAGAATGGCACAGAACACCCAGTGAACCACAGCCGACTTGCACAGGGTTTAGCAGGCAAAGAGCCCCAGATACTCCCCAGATACCAATCCGAACAGATACGAATCCGATGGGATGCACCAGACAAACAAGTCCAATCCTCCCCCCCACCCATAACCCACAGCACCCAAACAATCCACTGCCAACATCCTAGTGCCAGACACTACAGCACAACCCCCAGGGTCTCGTGGAGTCATAGTCATAGGGCCAGAGCTGCCCAAGTGGCACAAGTTTAACCCATAACCTGGGTGGGTTAAATGTTAATGGTTTCAGTGTCATGGCTGATCGGTGTGTAGTCAATGTAGTTGGGATAACATGTCAAATGAGGACATTCAGGTCTCAAGACTTTAATCTGTAATGCACATAGATTACTTCATGTCATTAACCTGCCATTAATGCCCAGGATCTTAAACATCACTCCCAGGAAACCCATGTTCACACATGCGTGTCATCTTCAAGATTTGTTGTGCAATCCGATTCTTGAGCTGATTAACCCTAATTTCATTGACATGTTGGTCTACCATCAGTTCCATTCCTAGTTTCTTACGTTACCCGCAATGCCTATCGACTACCTATTGATAGCATCATTAATAGGATTTAGGCCTTCTTTCATTTAGGCTCTTAAACAACAGCATCTTTAATCCTAGTCGGTCCACCTCTCTCACCTCATCTGTACACTCTGCTCGAACAGTTCAGTTTCCAAATCTTTTATGCTAATAGAATCATAAATGTCACTGTGCCTTTCATCTTGTAGATCACCAACTAGCTGGGCATAACTCAGCACAGCTGTGTCGTAGAACAAGAGATTTCTCCACTACATCTGAGCTGCCTTTCTCACGGTAATGACACTGAACGTCACTGGCAAAGGGCGAGTTCTTTTTTTTTTTTTTTTCTGTTCAACTTTAATTGTGTTAGCAATTAAATCAAAAACTGCTGTGAAGTCAGACGATGGATAGACGACACCTGCTTAACTCGCAGGAAAAGTGAGCATACAGTACATCACAGTGTAAACATACAGGATGCGTTTCAGGGTGGGTGCTTCCTTTAATGAGCCACTCAAACGGAATGCCAGCCCAACCGAGTGAGGCAATGCAGAACAGCTTCTTGTACACACACGCACCTGAAAAACTGAACACTAAACAAAGAACATGATTTCATTATTCATCCTGGGGCTAACAACAGTCAACGTCAGGCTGGCATGCAAACACTCGACAGTTTATCGATGCCCACAAATACTGTAAGTTCCTCAAGTCCCCTTTTAACTGATACAGTAAATTCATGATTTACAATTTACATTTTAATTGTGTGCAGTCTTACACATTCCTTAGCATAGCCCGTGTTATCCGGTGGTGCCTGCCGCCACATGTTGCGTGCAGAAATATGCTCTGCAAGCACACGCGTTGCACTGACGGAACAGAGTGGCATCTGTGAGGCACTTGCAAACATCAGTAAATGTCAAGACTTTGCTGAAATATAAGCTCCGAACAGCCAATAGGTTTAAACCGGTGTCTTCCGAGTCAACGCACTTTCAAATAGTGAAAGTGAAATAACAGCTGTTCGCCAGCTAGTGTCATCCCGTGACTAACCTAATGAATGTTATTTAAGACCTCACAGGAGGCTGCGTTGCTAAAGCCGCTTAAAACACCTGGTACTCTGCATGAGCCTGGGACATTTATCTGCCCGGAAATAAAAGCATGTTGCACCTTGCACAGCTTCCTATTTAAACACGTCACTGCAGAAAAGAAATACCCTGAAACATTTACCTTCAAAAAGCTGAGTTGAGGTGAGATCCTTGCGTGTCCTGTCCTCCGTCCCTTTCAGGGTCTTTGATAGGAGAATAGGCTAGCTACCAGCTTGCCATGTAGAGCACATTTACCTCTCTGTTTCTCTGAAGTCAAGAAATTACCCTGAACTGCTTCCTGACTCACCTGAACTCATCTAACCTGTTCTGCATTTGATCGACACGACTTCCTCCTCCCCGCTACTCGTCTGCATGCACCTGTTGAAACCAGACACACCAGTTGCAAAATAATGCACCAAGAGCTAAAAGCCATGTAGTTTTAAAAAAAAAAAAAGAAAGAGAAAGAAAAGCCCTATCCAATGTCACATTGGATAAGACATTTTTTTCCCTGTGTCCTATATTCTCTTCGTTGTTCTGTACTTGAGACAAATGATACTTGCAAAAACATATTTTTGCACAAAATGCCACAATATGTGCGAGCATTTCTGACCCTCCAGGGAAGCTAGAGCTTATCTTGTAAGAAGATATGATGTTATCCTTGGCTTGTAAGCAGCAAGGACACTGTCAAACTGTCAACGAATTTAGGAAATCCAATTGCAAATTCGGAAACAGAACATCAAATTTGGAAACACATTATTTCTGAAAAACATTGTAAACAGGATCATGTCTCACCATATGCCAGCATGATTGCAATGGGAAAATATTAAATATTGAATATTAAAATTTTACGTTTAAATAAAAAAAAATAGTGAACAAGATGCCGTATGAGAAAATCCAGAATTAAATGAATTACTAGATTAATTATTAATAATATTCACCATTACAATGGATAAATTAAAAAAATCGTTGGTTTAACTTAAATTAAAAACTAATAGTCACAGATGTACTTTTACAGGTGTGATTTATACGATGGGCATTCAAGTATGTTTCTCTATATAATCCCCTGTTACACGAATGCATTTGTCTCAGTGAGCCATGATCGAAGTGCCTGCTTCACATCTGAAATGCTGGCCTACTAGGAACTCCTTTAAAGGCCCAAACATGTGGAAATGCCTTGGAGCGAGGTCAGGACTGTGGCAATAACTTCCAGCTGAGTTCCTGTAATGTGCGTTGAGGTTCGGAAATGATTGTGTGAACAGTTCCCGCAGACACCTGCGTCTCTTCTGCAGGTTGGAAAAAAGTTATCCATGGATTTTTAAGGATTAGGTGTTCCACTCGCTGAAAGTTCATGGGAACGGCTCCGAGCCACTTCGGCCGGGATCGTCTTTCACAGAGGTACGGCGTTCTTTTAAAATGATTGCACAATTAGACTGTTTTACTGCAGCTTATAGTCGCATCACTGTACTGTGCTTGAAGCCTTCTACTGTAAATGTTTTACAGTTTTATGCCTTCATTGTGACTGCATCACAAGTCCCGGTTTGACTTGAACACACCTCATATAATTACATTTATATATATATATATATATATATATAAAACGACTCATACTTATTATCAAGCCATTTCTCTTATTTCTCTTAATTGGAACAAAATATACATGCAATCAAATTATTCTTTATGGAAAAAAAAAGAATGGGCAGGAAAGGCTTAGTATAACTATTTCTACCAAATAAATAAATAAACAAACTAAAAATATCTACAAATACAATTCAGAAATCATATAGCTGAGCTAAAATTAGAGGCTGCAACTCCAGTACAGCAGGATTTTAATAAATCTGGCAGCAAAGTCAAAAACATGAGTAGCAAAGGTCAATGTCAAAAAGTCAGGTCAGGCACAAACAACATGAGAAGGTCTACTCGAGGCAAAACTCGGAGCCGATTAAACTAAGCAAGGATCATGCACAGAAGTAAAAGAATAAAGGATTCCTTATTAGCAGCTGAAGATGAGACAGAACAGGAGATACTGTATACTATGTGTTGCCTGAGAGTCTTTATCTACTGTGAATTCGAATAAAAAGCAAGTGTGTGTGATTTATAATCATAAGACTGTGTGTGTGTGTGTGTGTGTGTGTGTGTGTGTGTGTGTGTGTGTGTGTGTGATTTATAATCATAAGACTGTGTGTGTGTGTGTGTGTGTGTGTGATTTATAATCATAAGACTGTGTGTGTGTGTGTGTGTGTGTGTGTGTGTGTGTGTGTGCAGTTTGTGTCCATGTTTATAGGCTGTGATGATTCCCTGAAGATGTGTTTTGTTTGTTTGTTTTAAGATATTAAAAAGTGTTTTCTATTTTGACTTCCTAAATTTGCAGGTTTTTTCCTTTTTAATTTTCTTTTGCATTTTATTTTGCTCTAATGTCCCTTATTTGTTTTATGGGTGGCATTGTGTTCTTGTTTTGCCACAGTGATTTTTAGTTGCATTGTGTTCCTTAATTTAATTTTGTTTTTCCTAATTTGCTGCTGTTTATTTGCTTCATGGTGTATTTTTGTTGTAGTTTTGGTTTGTTCATGTCTTTAATTGGCTGCTTCTCGTTTTTTTATTTTGCTGTTTTGATTTAAATTTGCTGTTATGTGTTTAGTTTAGCTGTTTTTATAAGTGCTTAAAGGCTATTGCATAACATAACTGATGCATATTAGATGCATATTGAATCAATCTGAATGAAATAATAATTGATTCATATTTCAATCATCTTTTTTCCACTTGGTGTCATAAAACCATGATAAAATTGACCTAGATGAATACAGGGTATATTGATCAACCTCCGCTTTAAAGTTGTTAATAATCATCATCATCAGTTAAATTTATAGAACCAAGAATTTCATCTGTTCAATTTGAAAAATGATGTATTAACCACTATTTTTAATCAAGTCAAGTTGATTCAAATCAAGTTGAAATCAACCAGCAAGCTTGCCAAATATTTAAAACAGAATACAATTACATGAAAACAAAACAGCAGCACAAAACAAACTAATTGCTTATGAGTAAATTCTCATATCCTGGACACAGGAACCAGGAATGCCGTTATATCCTGCGCTCTCAGGGATGTGGTGATTTTTTTTATACCACAAATGCCTAAGGATTATAAACTTTAGTGCTTGTAGTTGTTCATGCACACCACAAACTGTCTGCCTTCCTACGGTTATTGATCATTATGGTACTGCAGTTCATCGAAATTTTATCATTTAACTCACAGAGCTCAGTCCTTTAATAAATCTTTAATGTCTGTGACTTCAAATAAATCATGAATAAAAAATATTTTGAAGCAAAGGCCATCACCACAAAGATAACTGCAAAATATTGTATGTGTGTGTATGTGCGTGTGTGTGAAGCTGATTAGAACCAAAATACACTTCGAACCAAAATACAAAATACATTTCGAACCAAAATACACAAATAACAATTTACCCTGAATGCACAAGTCAGACTGCATATTTGAGCAAAACAAGTGCAAAGAATAAAATAGTTTCACAGTAATTATATACAGACACACACACACAGTGGAAACACTGTTCTAACGGGAAAAAAAAAAAAGAAAGAAATCTCTCTAATGACACTCGCGTGAGCGCATACTAACGGAATCACTGCTGTAAAGTAAAATAAAATAACAAATGAACCAGCACTTTACCTTTGAAAAGAATAGCGACAGAGCAGAGTTTTCTGTGTAAAGAAGAGAAGTGTGAGTCTGTGTGTGAAGCCGGGGAGGAGGGTGTAAAGGCGAGAGAGTGTGTGTGTGCATGTGTCGGTGTCAAATTATGCACGCACACACACATAGGAGACACGCTGAAACAGAGAGGAAGATGTTGATTATACCAGTAAGAGACGAGCACGAAGACCCAAGGGGGAGATGATTACCCACAATTCTGCAGCGCAAGAGAGAGAAAAATTATTGGCACAGTTGTGATCACGTGAGGCTTGGTGTCAAAACAAGAGCACATGCGTGATACATGATACTCGGTACTCGTAAACCAGGACTTGCTCGTTTTTCAAGTCAAAATTTATTAAAAACCTTTGCTCGTCTTGCAGAACACTCGTAAACCGTGTTACTCACAATCCGAGGTTCCACTGTATGTATATGAATTCCATAAGTATACCACCCTCACTGTTTTCACAGTTATTACTATTATATCTTAAAACTGAAGTTTACACAAAATGTCTAATGTCTTAACAGACTAAATATTTTACCACTGCGAGAAAGCGCAACTAAGCAATTTTTTTTTTTTTTTTTTTTTTTTTTTTAAGAGCATGACTGACCCTGAACATGGGTCAGTATTTGGTAGGGCCACATTTGGGACATTTCTAACAGCTTTGCACATCTACATTCTCATATCTTCACTGTTACTGCCAGGGCAATGTGAGTAATGGGGTTTTGGATCAGACTTGCATAAGGTTGCAATGAACCTGATAATCCTGTCTGCCAACTCCTAACTCCTGTTTTAGTAACACACAGTGATGGAAAAGCAAATCAGTAGAGGATGAGAGACGATGCCACTTCCTGCGCTGTCAATAAACTTAGAGTATAATAACACAATGCGCCATACCCTGATAATTATATGTAAGACCCAGTTGAGAATAGAGAAACGGTGCAAAAGAAATGAAAACAATATTTTCCACTTCACGTCATTTCACCACAATGCTCACAGCAAGCGGAGAAGAAAAACCTACCCAAAGTATAAACGTTTCAATGAGGAGAACTAATGAACATTGGTCAAATGATTTATTATTATTGTTCCTTTTTTTTTCTTAAAGGCAGCAGAAGTGCCTTAACAAGGTAAAGGTTCCAGAATGGACTTGTATACACTTTATATCTGGGATATACTGTATATTATATCAGGGCATCCTTTGGCATATAGAACCATAAAAGAGTTGCTGAGACATTCTAATAATCCATTCCATACCAAAGCCTAGCGGCATCATCACTCAATATGAATTCAAAGTTTGAATTTAATTACAACATATTTAAAAGTTTGGAAGATTTCCCTAGAATCATTCAGTTAGAGTGTATAATAACAGCAAAGCTGTTTCATAATGAATTACACACTACAAAATTAGCACCAAATGTATGTAAGCTACAAGCCTGAAAATTCTAATTACCATAAACTGTAGATTTTCTAGCCTCCCACGTGTTTTTGATGGACTGGAGCCAAATCAATTGAAAATGTAACTGAGCCAAAATGCAATGTTTATTAAAATGGATTCTGAAGAGACTGTCAATCATTTTATTACTGTAGGTCTTTTTTTTTTTAATAAATAAAACTTAAACCCTCTTAGTATTATAGGCTTTGTCACAATTAAATCCATACCAAATTGGGTGATGATACCAGCATCACCCATGTATTTTTTTTCATAGCATGATTTTAGCACATGACCAGGTTTGGCAGCATTTCAATTCCTCGTGATGGTAACGATATTGACATCGGAGCAAGTTTAAGTGTCCGTGTAGGCGGATCTACATTACCCCTTCGGCTAGTTATTACTTTGATGATCATGTTTGATCTGATGATGACACATTTTACCTTTTGTAACACACGTCTTACAGAAGTAGTTCTAGTATTTATTTTCGCTTCGCATTTAGGAACCAAAATGATTAAAAAAGAAATAGTGTACCAGAACATTGCCTATGGAAAAACTTTACTTAGTGATGTGTCAGGCAGTTGACATTTTAGTGAGATAATGGGAACAGTCATAAAGCAAGTACTTAATGAAGACACAGCTTCTAATGATACAGTATATATAATACAGAATTACACTGGCCGTACATTTCCACTGCTATACTAAGCATAAGCTTGTCTATTAGCTCATCATCTCCATGGAATTAAAAGGTGCAGCTACTGTCTGAAATAAACTCCCAATTAGAGTCTAGTTTGTTGCCAACAACTCACTCCTTGAATAGTCCTATTTTCATTTATTTTACATATAATATAATCACTGGTTTTAAAGTTTTTTAAATGTACAATTACTTAATATAATTCATCCATGTGTTTATTATTATTATTATTATTATTATTATTATTATTATTATTATTATTATTATAGGTGCTTTACTCCAGATGAGGATTTAGCCTGTTTAAAAACCCTGATCAGGTTTTGTGATTAGCACTTTTAATCTTTCAAATATTCAACACTTTTGTAATTTTGTATGTATACTATGTACTGTGCAGGAGTCTTAGGTGCCATATTATCTGTAGTACAAATTTTGTTTAAATAATAAATTTACAAAGTTTATTATGTCTGAATTATTATGTACAAGACCATTCCCTACAAAGATACACTAAAATTAATGAATAAATAACATTACAGGCATGCAGATATTCTTCTGTAAAGCAAGCGACATATTACATGACAGACCAGTTTTCAGATAGGGGGGAATAAAATAAATAATGACGACTCCTGGGTTTACATGAAAATAAAAAGGAGCGAGTGTGACAAAGTTACCAAAAGAACTTGTATTCTCCAGCATGCTCAGTAAAACCTAACAGCTGTTTCATTTACAGTACTGTTCAAAAGTCTTGGGAACATCCAAACAAAAGTCATATGCAATGATGCTTTTGAAAATATTTCTACATTAAAAGAAACTTCTATAAAAAGCACTAAGTAATAATAAACTGTCAATATTTGGTGTGGAATCTCTTTGCTTGAACATAAGCGGTAGTGTTTGATACAGATGTGTGCAGTATTCTAAATAAAACAGCTGTTAGGTTTTCCTGAGCATGCTGGAGAATGAGAGTTCTTTTGTTAACTTTGTCACACTCGCTCCTTTCTATTTTCATGTAAACCCAGGAGTCGCCATTATTGATTTTTTTCCCCATCTGAAAACTGGTCTCTCATGTAATATATCACTTTCTTTACAGGCATGCAAATATTCTTGTGTAATGTTATTTATTCATTAATTTTAGTGTATCTTTGTACGAAATGGTACATAATAATGCAGACATCATAAACTTATATAACAAAATTTGCACTACAGATAATATGGCGCCCAAGACCTTTGCACAGTACTGTACTTCTGACAAAATTAGAGGCCTATAAACCAGCAGCCACCTTTTGCTTTAGAGGAGGAGATGCACAATACCTCATTAATATTGGCTGCTATCCGTAGCCAGTGACTTGTAAATAGTGAGCAACACAATCAATCATGAAGAAGGAGCTTGTGATTCATGGTAATGCATTTCTATTAAAATGCCCTAAGAGAACATGGGCGCAGAAGCTCTCCAGCCTTGGATTTCCTCTAATCAATACCTGTAACTTAGAAGCCTTGATGTTGCATTACAGAAATGCATTAAGCTATCTTACACAAATAAGTAAAAAGGTAAAAGAAACCCTTGCATTAAAACAAGAGCGGTACATCAATATAAGCGTGGTTCACTCCAATGCTGCATGTCCACTTGCATTCATGTCAGTGGAGAGCTCTACATGTTTCCTGTGGTGTTGTCATGAAACTTGATGCTCTTTATCTGTTTAGTGCTCAAAAACAGTCCTGTTTTATTTATAAGATATTACAATAAATAACAATTAGCAGAAGATATCTTCATTCAACCTCTACACTTCTTCACTCTCCCCTTGAGTTCTTCACTTGAGTTATGGTTGTTCTAAAATGCGGGAAGCTAGGAATTTGCCATAATAAGTCCAACTTTAAGTAATCCACACATCAGGGAGCAATGTTCACGTAGTCAAACAAATTCTAAAAGTTCATATTTATAGCTACACTATTTTTAAAAAATTGTCAAAAAAATAATAATAATAATTTATTTTAGCCAGCGCTACACACTCAGTGTCAACATCAATAATTTCTAGACGAAAGTTTGTTTGTTCTCTTTCAGCATTAGGTAGGATGGCAGCACAGCAGGTATCATCACTGTCTCACAACCTTCGTTTGATCCAAAGCTCGGGTTGCTGAATTTGCAGAATTTTGCTGGTACTCTGGTTTCTCCAACCTCAAAAAATATACCTGTTAATAAACCGGCTATGCTAAATCATTTCTAGGCATGAATGTGTAAATGTGTGTCTCATCCAAGGTGAATTCTCACCTCACACCAGTGTTCCAGGCTAGAGATTCACCACCACCCTGGGCAGGATAAAGCAGTTACTGAGCATTAATGAATGAATACCACTATTATGGGTGTTTAAGAACCCATCTGGGATGTGCTCCAAGGAATGAATTCTCGGCAGTTGGATGGCTCACAAAAAAAGCACTGATACTTTAGGAATATAAATAAGTATCAGTTGCCTTTTAATGGGAACCTCATGCAAATTTGAGCAAGTGAGGACAACATGGTTGGATTTTATTTCACTTCGAGAAACGGCCATCCATAATGTTCAGTGTTGTTAATAAATCTTTAATTTAAAAAAATTATAATAATTTTGACGCTTATTAACCATTGCACATAACACTTTTCGTATTTAATATTATTTCTTTACTTATTACTCCATGTCAAAAGTAACTCGTTCCTCTACTTATTCTATTACTTTTCTGTTACACCCCACCGATTGGTAATTGTGTCCTTTCTCCTCAAAATGTGACTCTTAGCTGTGAGAATGTCAGAGTAATCACTGGTGAGTGCAACCGAGGTTTTAAACTAGCAGAGTTGTTTTATGATCAAATCATAGTAATGGGAATATTTCCAGCAGCTGAACCTAGGCATTTCCATGTCCAAAGCTAGCTTACCGCTTATTGTGCTGCTAATAGTGACGTGTGCATGCATGATGACTGTGTAGATTAAATGTCAGATTTCAAATCAATCTATGTCATGATTACAGCAAAGTTATATTGTAACAAGCTGTTTTTGGATGGAGTTACTGTAATATTATTACTGAAATTTGAACTTTACACTACTCCTTACTGGGGTTTTAATATTGCATAACATTAGTGTTGGATGTTGATGACAGTTTGGCACAATACCCATTTGCCTGACTTTGTTTAAAGGTTAATATTAAAAGGTCTGCAAATTCCAGTCCATGACAGACATTACAGTATGTATTGTTTCAAGATCTTTTATGAAAGAAGTAAATCCATTCAAAGTAAGTGATGACGTGTGTTCAAGTCAAACCATGACTCTTGATTATGCAAAATAATACAACACAGTTATGAGAGATAAAACTATCTTTATTTATCTATATAATTCCCAGCTACACTAACGGCCTGGCATTTCACTAGTGCTTGGGAACCATCAAGGTAGAAAGTTCACCGAAGCCATGATCAGACTGCCTTCACATGTGAAACGCTGGCCTTCCAGGAACAACTTCAATAGCCCAAAAATGTCAGGACGGTATACAGAGGACGTGGCAATAACTCTCAGCTGAGTTCCTTAATGTGCAAGTTCTGTTTGTTGAATGAATGTGTTCCCGCAGATGGGTTTCTTCTGCAAATTGGCAAGTTTATTACTTTAACAGTTGTTTTTCAATGATCACGCATTCCACTTGCTGAATGTTTATGGGAACAACTGCAGTGGGCTCCGAGCCACCTCAACCGGGATCGTCCTTCACAGATGTCTTTCAAACATTTGCACTGTTCCACTATCATACTGCCACACAAAGACTCATAGTCGTCTATGAATTTCAATAGATTTTACACAATTCAACCAAAACTGAAATCAAGTGTTTGATCTTTTTTTGTATAAATCATGAAAACCAAGATCTAATACTATGCCTTGTTTACTTAAAGCTTATTTATAAAACTACACTATAATTTAAAAACAAACCATCACTAGTATTAAATAGTTAGTCATTTTAATACTGCTTGAATAAGCTACAAAATATGATCAATTTGGACACCCAAGGAGGCGTCTCTCCTACGTTTCATCATTACTTTATTTTTGGATCGGAAAAGATCTGTTCAGTTTGTAAGCGCAGACAAGCTTGAGTGGGAAAACATATGGAGCTGTCCGTTACAGCCATGTCTCTGTTTCGACAACACCTCACCTACAGAAAAACAAGCTTGTCTACCAGCAGTCTTGTGCATGAAATGATCTCCATTCTCACTGCTTTTCCTTGTTCCCCTTGTGAATCTAAGAACCAAAATGGCCAGCCGAGGACAGCTCGTTTTACAATGGCTTAATGGAGCGTCTGGCGTCACATTTTAATACGAGTGCGACATCAAGGTATCGTGCTACAAGAAAGAATTCTGGCCTGTCATCGATGACAGGCCTGGCTGAATTATTTGTCATGCTGTGACTTGATAAAGACCTGCATGAGTGGTAGCTGGTGGTTCCACCTGTATGACTTGGCACTGCCTACACTTCACTTCAAATGTCACATGAATTATAATGCAAAGCTAACCTTTGTCACAAAGATTGTTGTGCTGATACCTTAGCCTGTCATACAGTTAGTGGAAAAAATGAAAACCTCCCTGACAATCTTTCATCCTGTATCATCCTGTATGTTAAATTGCTCATACTCTTGTTCTTCAGGGTTATGGTGGAATTCCTTTTGGAAATCAATCACAGGCTGTGTCAGACTGTACTCTCATAATGTCCTGATGTCTGACAAATGTCCTGATGTCTGACAAATGGATTTAATGGGGCAATTATTAGCAGATGTGATAATTCCCTCGTGACAATCTAAAATGTGCAAGCAACAATAAATACTGTACATTTGCAAGGATTGAAAGCAGTTCCAATAAAATGTTACATTTACATGACCTGTTTTAATTAGTGTGAGTGATTCAACAATATACAGTAAGTAGCTTTATAAGAGATTGTGTCACATATTTTTTTCAGAGACATTGCGGGCATGGCGATCATCTTTTCATAGTGATTTTTGATTTTCTAATATTTTTTTATGAAAATTAATGTTAAATAATTTATGAATAATGTTAAAAGTTTCTACTTGAGCTTTAAAACTGTAAAAAAAAAAATATATATATATATATATTAACAGATTCTCATTTTCATTGTCAAATATTTTCTTTAAAAATGTAAAGACTTTAAATGGATAATGATAAAATGATTTTAAGTTACATTCTTTTAATGTATAAATGTCATGCTGCATGTTGTATTCTTTGTCTTACTTAATATACAGGATATTATCAGATACATTTTTTAATAGTACAGTAAGTAGTTTTGGCTAGCTGATATGCATGTAGTTTGCACATAAAATGTAGTACACAAAACATGAGATTTAATGTCCACAAATGACTTGAAATGTAATTTCTCGGAGATACAAGCTATTTAAGTTAGATATTTTATGTATGTTTTTCTTATATATACAGTATAAATATATACAATAGAAATTGTGGTTTGTAGCAGATTTTTATTTCTTTATTTCTTTTATTTCTTACCACTTACTACTTATTATAAAATAATATTTAGTATTGAATTTTCTTTTTATATTGCATATAGAGTAACATATTTAATGTAATGAATGAATGAATGATTTGTGCAGTTTATTAGCCAGTATTTATGTATAAGATTCATCTAACTGTTTTGGATAAATAAAACTATCAATCTCCAGCATGAGTGATGGTACTGTAGGTCACTACAGTCTGCAGTGGTGACAGGAGGGGAGAGCAGCAGCTACTGTAGCTGAAACCCTCATTCAGATCAGTCAAAGAAGCAGTTTCAGCATAGCAACACATCTAACAGAATTCTCAACTTAGTGAATATCTCATCTCATCTTAAACAACACTTAGTCTTCTTAGTAACTGCTTCTAAGTTGTTTTGTTTACAGCTAATGCAAACTACAAAGCTAACTAGCTTCTAGCAAAAGGAAAAAAAATCCCAAATCCCCCTCTAGCCCTGAGGAAGGGCACTACTTGGTGCGTGGAACAAGGGATTCAATGCTACGCTGGAAGTTAACTGATATTCCAGAGCAGAATAAGTGAAGTAAGTCTCTCAGGTTTCTCAGCCACCTCCACCACCTTCATGGTTTATTCTCCTTACCTTTTGGCCACATAGTACCAATAAGAACTTAAAACTATTTTCACCCATGTTAAATTACACTAACTGTCTGTCTCTAACTGGTGGTCACCAGCTCCACCAGTCACCAGGTTATTTCCATCAGTGTTTGTAGGGAAAAATAAATGTTGTATAAAAGCAATGTCACACTCATGCTTATGCTGTTGTGTCACACTCATGCTTTCACAGCCACAACAAAGTGTCTATTGTTACCTAAAATTTACCAAAAGCAGTGATGAGTGGTACATGTTTATATCAATAGTCCTGATTTGGATCTGAAAATAATCTGTAACTGTGTGCACACTTTATGGTTTAGTGTAAAATCATTTCAGAAATAATGTCAAGTTACATTATGTTAAATAAGTACCTTATTTGTGTGTTAAATAACTACCTTTGCGAGTCTTAACTGCTTTTAAATATTCTAAATTCAAGCTAGGGAAATTAGCATAAATATCAATAATCAAATAATAATAAAATACACAAACATTCAGAATGTTAAGTTCAAGAAGAATGGAGAGTTCTTAATACGTTTTCAATAAAATGCTTGTGCTGTACCTTATTATAATTTTTAATTATAATTATTTTTCTGGTTATAAAGTATATAAAGTGCCAAGTGTAAGGTATTCCTGTTTTTCTTCACATTTCATTATTTTAAGAAAACCACCACATCTCTTGGTATAATATTTACTTCCTGTATGTGCTTTCTCAGCAAAATAGTATAGTACGTTGTTTCCTTCGTCTCACTGTTTAATAAGACTCTTGTCTAATTAAAAAATTTGGAACACATTGTGGACAGTTTACAAAGTTTCTGATCCATGAACCAACACAGAAGCCATTTTAACTTTAAACCCCAAGTGGCACAAATACAAGCTGGCAATGAAGCATAGGTCAATGGTGATTTTTTTTTAAGTGCTTATATGAAAGCCTTGCCATTGTTTGTTTCCAGATAGGCTTCAGACATCAAACTGTGTATTTGGGTTTTCAAATATGTCAGGGGAAAAAAAGTTATCATTACTTTAATAAAGGGTCAATTTTACCAGTATTGGAATATGGGAAAGGTCTTGCAAAAATGAACCGTCAAAATGAGAATACTTTTATTATCTATTTTTGTTCATAGAAACAATCAAAAACAAGCATAAAAATATGTTGTGTGCCTACATGATTTTTTTGTTTGTTTGTTTGTTTAGTCATGTTTGGGTAGTGGGTTAAAATGAAATAAAATTGTATTTATCATATGGCCTATGCTGTGCGGGAAAAAAGCATGTCATAAATCTTCATACTAGTTTCAAGTGGGTCCAAGTATCAGCATCAAAAACTCAAATTGCAGCACCAAACTTTGGCTCCATTCCAAATCTCTCAGTATTTACTATGGTTAAAAAAGAAGCAAAATAAAGAAGAAGATAGCGATAACACACTTAAATAACTTCAGCACAATAGAATGATTCCATTAATAAATTGTCCTTTTCAGAAATGGGTTCTATTTCATGGTGAATTTCTAGCTAGCCAACTACAGTACGTTTGTCCTTTTCCTGCATATGCACAGATTCAGCTTTGAAGATGGGAAGTGTGGATTATTTAAAATGAAAAATTCATTGGAATTCATCCAACAGATGAATTTAGCTGCATCCAGTGCTGATGAGTTTCAACAGTCATCAGGCCACAGCAATTCTGTATAATTTCTGTTTTATCAGTCTCATTTAAGCCATGAGTATCAGACGCTTTTGAATGTTATTTTGGAGATTTGCTGCTACTTTCCTCTCGCTCATAAACAAAACTTTGTAAACATCCACATGATCCTGCAGTTGAGGAACTGAGTGCTGTTTTGGGTCCATCACAGTCATCGCACCGCGTCTGTAGTCAAACATTCTCTTCATTTTTTTTTTCGTTATCATGCCATATGTTCATGCCAAAAAAATAATTCCCAGAAATTTTTCAGCCGCTTCTGAAAAACACTGTTAAAAATAAAACTGTCGGGCGGTCTTGGGGAAATTGGTTTGACGTGTCCGACTACATTCCTGCATTTAACTCTTCACATCATGTACGAAAGGCACAAACAAATGGATCTCAGCTGTAGCACCTTTTGCTCATTTTTACCTTTGCCAGCGACAGACGGTCATCATCTCCCACTGACAGCAGGGAATCTTTAAAGTGAGTCTACACTATTTTCAAGGCCACACTCACCTATAAGTTGTTTTATCAGTTCCCAGCAAGAGGTTAAAAAAAACAACTGGGAAAAAGTTATAAACCAGCTGTACTGCTATAAAGGAGTCCACTGAGTACAGACCTGGTGCTGCATCATTAACTACCAATTTGACAGAGGGAGCACGGCAGGGTGTGTAGAATGCTCTCGGATTTATGTCTCACATTCTCTTGTCCACCACAACGTTTAGCTTTCGTATTCAGTCCGCTTCTAAAGAAGAAAATCTACCTGAACCTGTCGAGTCCTTTAACTTTATGAATTCCTAGAAGTGTTCTACATTATCCACACTTGTTAGTAATATTGTAACAATGAATTCAAGAGCCATCTGTCTAGTTTTACCTAATTTGGGAGAATAATTAAGAGATGTTCAAAAGACTGGAAGCTGCTTTATGGAGCTTGGAAGCTTGCAAAATTATTCCAATCTTAGTTTCATGCATTTGACTTAGATACACATCATGGTGTTGCTATTGCTCAGAATGTAATATATTAAAATCATTATATAGAAATTACTCATTTTTTATAATAAGCAAAAAGTAGATGCTTTGAGAGTTTGAAAAAAGTTTTAGTGTTGTACTCAAAAGTTTCTACAGTAAAGTTCTACCCTTATGTTACTGTACAATATGTCACTGATTAGTACTGTACATGCCTGGTGTAACTAGAACATAATATACCTAAATACTGTACTGTCGTTAGTTAGACAATGCGAAAATTAGACAAAATTAACTGAATAAATGCTGAGTTTAACTAAGCTGAAAGTGTATACTTGGGAATTCTAAAAGCTTGAGAAAAGACTAACTCAGTTAATGAGCTAGACGGAGACTTATCACCCGAAATCAGTTCATCATCGCTTGGGGTGTTTGGTTCTTTAACAGACTAAAGTCGTTTTTTTGTACACTGATTCTAGGATCAGACCTTTAGGGGCCTCAGTCACTAATGAGAATGTAACATAATGTCTTGCTATTAATATCTTGCTGTTAATAGTACCTTTTTATTATTATCATTATTTTATTATTTCAATATTTGTTAAATATATTTTGATTAGTATTACGAATGAGAAACATTTTATTTTTTTGAGAAAAGAAAAAATCCTTCCAACTATAGTAGTATTCAACTACTTTATTGGCATCTATGGTTGTGTATTACAAAAATGGTTGAGAAACTCTCAACAGCCCTAACCATTCAAGAACCGTCTTTTCTTCTACATTTTTTCTCTCAGTGTAGTGCAGTGTAGACTAATATTATGTAAACTATGCTGCCACCCAATATATTAGACTGTAACGTTATGCCAACGAACATTTAAACCTTTAGCTAAACCTGTAATTGTTGGTCATGCCTCTAAGCAGATTTGGCTATAATGATTTTAGAAAATAATTATCTTTAGGGGTGCTATCATTAAATTTGGGTGTGCTTGTGCATTCCTAACACAGTTAAGGCTGTGGGTTACTGGGTTACTTGATCGGAAGGTCGGGGGCTCAAGCCCCAGCATCGCCAAGTTGCCACTGTTGAGCCCTTGAGCAAGGCCCTTAACCCTATCTGCTCCTGGGGCGCTGTAACCTGGCCAACCCTGCGCACTGACCCCAGTTTCGTAACTGGGATACGCAAAAAATAATTTCACTATGCTGTAAAGTACATGTGACAAATTATTTAATAATAATAATAATAAGTCTAAAAGCATCTATGTTGTAAACCATTTCATTTCAATGAATAGTTAAAAAAACAGGAAAATACAGTATGCTGTCTAGAAATGATGTGTACTAGAAATGTATGCAAGAAAATATAAAGCTTTTTTTTTTCAGAAAAAATAAGCTTGGTATGATACTTTGATACGTATAAGAGATAATGTACTGTGCCATTTTGTCAATATGGACCATTTTCGTCCATTATCAAAGAGTCAAACAATTTTTTCACACAAAAAAAAATAGTACACAGATTGTATACAAAACTATTCAATATTAAATTTCATGACACACTGAAAATGTTCAATGATAATAAGGATATTCTATCTTTTTGACATTCTATTCCATTTTCATGCACCATCTGCTGATCAAGTACAAACAAGAACTCACTCACTCTCTTTTAGTAAGCTCTTTATCTTGGTCTGGGGCATAGTGAATCCAGAGCCTGGTCATCCAATTAAACATAAGCAATTTTGCATGTTTTGGGAGTTGTTAGAGAACAACAGAGACACAGGGAGAGCATGCACAGAAACACTAGAGATGCAGTAACTCACAATTGAACCAGGGTCCCTAGAGCTATGAGGCGTGAATGCTACCCACTGAGCCAATGTGCCACCCATAGCGATGAATTGTAGGCATACTTTCCTGGCTCTGGTTGGTATAGAAGGAGTTTATTGAAAGTCTGAATGGTTCTGTAATAATATAGGCTGTACCTAAAACATGGGTTTCAGTGACTTTATGTAGGATTTAAGTTAAAATAGAAATGAACAAGAATAGACTTTTGCACAGTGGTGTAGTGGTTAGCATTCTGGCCTTGCACCTCCAGATTTAGGGGTGCAATTCCCGCTTCAGATTTGTGTGTGGCGTTTGCATGTTCTCCTCGTGTTTGGTGGGTTTCCTCTGGGTACTCCCGGTTCTTCCCACAGTCCAAAGACATGCAGATTAGACGATTTGACGGCTTGGCACCCTGTCACAAGTGTACTGTACACTGCCTTGTGCTCAAAGTCTCCTGGGATAGGCTTCGGGCCTCCGCACCCCTATACAGGGTAAGCTCCATAGAAAATGAAGACTTCTTTCTGTATTTCTAGTACACTTACTGAACAGGATGGGCTCAACTAATGATTGCATCATCCTATAAGGAATTTCAGCCAGCACTGGTTGAAATAAGGTTGTAAAAAGTGGCAGACGTCATTTCAGAATACGTTTACATTTTAAGATGTTTAACATTTCCATTTATATGCAAAAATACTAAATAGTTAAATAATAACATGAAAGGGTCATAAACCGGCACTAATGCAACAGGGACTTACCAGTAGAAGAATGTTCAGGGACAAGATGCCTTTATGCCAGCAGTAATCATAGAATTGTGGTGAAAGGTCTCAGCACGCCTGTGCATAAACACAAGAAGATTTCCAGGTGATTCCTACTACACAGAACGGTCATCCAGATGCATTCACTCAGTGTTACTGTATGATGAAAATAAATCTATAAAAATACGCCTATATCAGAGTAACACACATTAAAATTCAACACAGGAAAATACACTTAGTTGCACCTAACTAGCATTAGCGCCCTTTTTAATCATATTAGCAATTATATGCTCTTATGTTGATTTATTCAGTAAATCAAAAGTAAATGATGACAGTTTTTTTAATAAACTTGACCTTGAACGGCTAAAGAAATATCGGAAACTCAAGGAGCAGAGCTGATGTAACATTACAGAATGTGCTGCATGAATGTCAATGCATGCTTAAAAGGGTCCCCTGACTGACCTTTAAGCTATCTAAAAGCGAATGACAACATTTGAAGTTTAAAGGAACTCACATTACCTCTAGGGCTGCTGTCATATCAGTCAAGGCACACAACGTCCATGCATTCTAATGTGCTTCTTCCCTATTGATAGATTTATGGCCACAGGCTAAGCCTTCATACATGACACACTTACTGACCACTTTATCAGAAACACCTGTTCATTAATGCAATTATCCAGGCAGATGACAGCAACACATTGCATGGAATGAAGCAGGTTGAGGACATGAGGTCCTACTGGACGGTCAAATATTAGAAAAAAGACCAGGTGGCTCCTTAGTCTCTCACCGAGCCACAGAACTTTTGTTCACTTCATATTTTTGTTTTAGTTTATGCACTATTCTATATAAATATTAGAGAGCATTGTCCAAGAAAATGCCAGAAGATCAGAAGGGTGTTTTTTCTTTTTTGAAACACTTAAAACAGCCTGTTACTAGACTTGAGTGGGTCTTTGTACACCTCAGCTATGAAACGTTTCAGGATTGGCTAAGAGCATGGGAACCAGGCTGTATGGAAAACCTGTTCACCGTTCTTGTTCAGAGAGAAGGGAAGCAGCGTTACATTCACTGCACTCTGTTCAGCTTTCAGTTGCAGCCCATCAGACAGGAAAGGTCACAACAGGTGTCCCACGCCATCTCTTTTCAAAAGCACTTGGCTATCCTCCATGGTTCCCATGGTGAATGTCATGCACCATTTCCACTCTCCAAATGTACAAACACCCCTGCAGATCGTTTTGGAACTCACATTAGTGCCCATTTTCACAGCTTCGTGTCACCTCCCAGCAACCTCTGCTGTCTTTGGCAGCTTTAAAATGCGTCTCTTTTTATGTGGGTCACCATCTTTCCTTAAAGTTTTGTTCACAAGAACTAAACACGTTATATATGTTTTAAGAAAATGGAAGTGAAACTTTTTTCCGGTGTTGATTCCTTCGTATTTTGTCAATGTTGGAAAATAAAACAAAATATTTCTTTTTATATATTTAATTAAAAATATTTATTATTTATTTAATATTTATTTATTTATTGCCATATGTCGAATAAAAATCGGGACTTATTATTTAATTTTCTGACATAATATTAGAATTCTGACTTTCATTTTT
>JAAGKR010010660.1:0-21997 GCA_011419295.1 Clarias macrocephalus | reverse complement strand
GAGGCTGGTGTATGTAGCTGTATCCAGGAGGACTAGCTTCATTTAGAGCTACATACTCGTCCTGTTTAATCCAGGTTTCTGTTAAACATAATATATCAAACTCCTGATCTGTGATAGTTTCATTAATAATAACTGCTTTAGATGCGAGAGATCTAATATTTAACAGTCCTAGCTTCAGATCAGAGGTGCTGGCTGCGCATTCAGTGTGATCTGAGTTTGTGGTATCTATGTTAATTAAATTACTAAAACAGACTTTCTGAGTCTTTCTAAACTTAGCTCGGGGAACAGACACAGTCTCAATATGATGAACCCTGAGTGACGACTCTATGCAGCTAGCAGACGGTTGGTTTAGCCTGTCTGTCTGCTCCCTGGCCTTGGCTCTGGATTGTCACCGATTAACTGGGCCTCTTCTGAGACTATGTGCTATACTACAAGAAATGAGAGCAGCACCTTCCCGAGTGGGATGGACACCGTCCCGCCCTAACAGGCCAGTTTTGCCCTCAAAGGTCTTCCAGTTGTCTATGAAGCCCACGTTGTTTTCGGAGCACCACCTGGACATCCAGCGGTTCAGCGACCATAACCTGCTGTAAGCTATGTCGCCACGTCTCATTGGGATGGGACCAGAGCACACACACACACACACACACACACACACACACACACACACACACACACACACACACACACACACACACACTATGCTAATTGCATTTAAATTGCATTTAAATAATAGTAATAACTGCAGTGATTAATACGCTCTTATATTTCACTGAATTGCATTTTGCTATAACTATGGTTGTGACATAGTTTTGATAAGCTCATGCAATGTCAAAAAAGTGCAAAATGCAATTAAAGTTAACATAAAAGTAATAAAATATAGTAATATAATAAATAAAAACTAAAACAAGAGAAAATAAAATGTAGCATTAAAAAATACAGTTGATCTAAACTTAAAAAGCAGGATACTAAGCATACTCTCTATAAAACAAAGGCTTTGGTGAATAGATTTGTCTCCAATTTAGAATTCTCTTTTAGAAGTAAGATCAGGAGGTAGGGAATTTCAGAATTTAGGAGCTGCCACTGAGAAAGCACGCTCATTGGTACCTGTCAAAAGTGTCCCATTACTCTAGTTGGCATTGTACCTGACTGAGTGAGGTTAAATGAGTCCAATAAATTTGTGATACAATAAAACAGAAAAGTTATTATAGTATATAACACACATGAATATTAAAATCATCATAGATAAGCAGTTTAACAGCTCAAACCTCACATATTCATCAAAAGATAGAATTCTGTAGTTAGCAGTTTTTTCATGAATTATGGCCAGGCCTCCACCACGTCCTGTAGTTTGTGGAGCATGGATAACCGAGCAGAACAAAGCAGAACAAAGTAGCAGTCTCTAAACTCATGCCGTACAGTCTGCTGCCCTCGAATATAGTCCAGTTTACTGGGTTATTGATTTCAAAAAGTGTCTGGCGGTGGTATATACGAACACCGGTTGAACAAGAAATGCGCTACAACACAAAGTAAACAATATAGCACCATTTTGGCTCCGGATCGGCCACTGTGTGCTATTGCCGCACTGCCATCTTGGAAGACATATTGCTGAAGAAGGGATTGCTGAAATACAAAAATGTTGTCAATAATTGTTCAACATATATTATTATTATTATTATTATTATTATTATTATTATTATTATTAAAACCTGGAAGCATAATAGTGAACCATCATCTTCAAGGAAGAAATGTGGTCAGAAATTCGTTTTTAAATAATTGTGATTCGGGTCAATTAAACAACAGTAGAACTGACAGCATGTTTAATAGTGAAAGTAAGAGCATTTCCATTCAGACAATGCAGTGTAGACACATAAAGAAGATTCAAGGGATTGGGAATAAACTTTTGGTCTGTACTGTGTATACACACTCACCTAAAGGATTATTAGGAACATCAGACTAATACGGCGTTTGACCCCCTTTCGCCTTCAGAACTGCCTTAATTCTACGTGGCATTGATTCAACAAGGTGCTGAAAGCATTCTTTAGAAACATTGGTCCATATTGATAGGATAGCATCTTGCAGTTGATGGAGATTTGTGGGATGCACATCCAGGGCACGAAGCTCCTGTTCCACCACATCCCGAAGATGCTCTATTGGGTTGAGATCTGGTGACTGTGGGGGCCACTTTAGTACAGTGAACTCATTGTCATGTTCAAGAAACCAATTTGAAATGATTCGAGCTTTGTGACATGGTGCATTATTTGCTCGTGCAAATTTGTATTAGATATGAGTGGTACCCGGTGGGGTCTTCTGTTGTTGTCTTCTGCCACAAGGCTGTGCGTGTTGTGGCTTCACAAATGCTTTGCTGCATACCTCGGTTGTAACGAGTGGTTATTTCACTCAAAGTTGCTTCAGGTGTGACCAGGACCACAACCCTAAATGCCATGTGATTGGTTGATTACATAATTGCATTAATGAGAAATTGAACAGGTGTTCCTAATAATCCTTTAGGTGAGTGTGTGTGTGTGTGTGTGTATATATATATATATATATATATACTATTCACAATAATATTATTGTTATTTACATGAGTGCTTTCCTATTTGTTCCTATTTGCTCTGACTTTTAATGAAATAAGTAAAAGTTCCCTATGATATTACTAATAATGCATGAGAAGAAACACCATATTCATTAGTTTAATATGTATTACCTCAAAATTCTAGACAATAACAAGGAACAAGGATAGCCCCAAATAACAAAAATGGACATATATTGTTCTGAGGCAATGCGTTCCACTCTTCCACAAGTGCTACACACAGTTCTGCCAGACCACGTGGAAGTGGGGTACGATCATTCAGTCTCTGCTACAACTGGTCCCAGATGTGCTCTGTGCGGTTCCGGGCAGAGGAGATTGATGGCCATATGAGGCACTCCAACTTCCTGAAGTCGAGCTGTGACAATTCTGCCATGATGTGGTGGAGCATTATCATCCATGAACAGAAAGTTGGGGGTGTGCTGGCGGAATTGGCGGGTTGATGATGGGGTCTCTGATGTCTCTGTGGTAATAACGTGCAGTGAATGAGCCATCTACAATAACCAAATCTGTTTTGCGCTGACTGGTGATGCCTACCCAGACTGTTGCACCTCCTCCACCAAAGCAAACCCTGGGGACCATGTTGACCTCAGCGTATTACTCACCTCACCTTCTCCAGCAACGGTGACGACCATAATAACCATAATTGTCTTGGTGTCAGTGGAGTCACCAGTAACGGTCGTCTGGCATTCAAGCCAAAGCGGTGGAGTCGGTTGCGAATGTTTTGTCTGGAAACCCTATTACTCCTCATCTCGTAAGCGGGCCTGCAGCTGTGTGGCAGTTGCATAATGATGTCTGAGTGCATAGCTCCTTAGGTACTATCATCATTGCGGTCTGTCACTCGTGGGGCTCCACTCCTGTATCTGTCATGAACTCTGCCAGTAGTTCTGTGTCTTGATGCAAGTCTGCTGATGACACTTTGAGACACAGCAAGTTCACAAGCAACATCTGACTGCCTGCCACCGACCCTAAGGCGTGCCATGGCCAGGTTGCGCTGCTCGTCCGTTAAGTGACGTCATGTGTTCATGGCTGTTTGAATGATGAACTTGGAATGACTTACTTACAATACCAGCTTTTTATACCCACAGAATGTTGAAATTGATGCCAGATTGAAAAGGGTTGTCTTTTGGTATTGGCCCCAATATAAGGCACACCTGTACACAATTATATACACAAGTATGTGCATTTACTCAGTATGATTCTTGATTGCACTCAAAACTGAACGATGCTTGTGTGTCCTGGTGCGAGGTGCTGGTCAAGGCAAGGGTGATGCAGACACACAGATGTGTAATTAATAGGTATGGAACACAAGATGTACAGACGTGTGCAAAAAATGTATACTCACTTCAACATGAATAATACACACCTCTCCTCTGATGGTCACATGACATCATCAACAATGGGGTGACTACTGATATCTTTAGAGGAATCATAATACTACTCGCTGCTGAGTGAAGGGCAGGGATAACAACAATCAAAGTGTGTATACATGTTTGTGCCCGTCTGTATTTGTTGATGGCCAATAGGCTGGACAAATATCTGTTGATGGGCCGCAGACCATGTAGTGCATCATTTACACCTGAGACATTAGCATAATGTCATGTACCGGGCATGTTTTGCATACACATTTAACACATTCTAAACATTTACACCTGAGCAGATATTGTAAATATCTGCTAAACAAAAGCTATTGAAGAAGTGAAGATTTACACCACAGACAATATTCATAAACATCTCTTAGCTGCATAAGGCATTTTTTAGCCAGCTGTAGCTAACATGCTTGTGCTAAATAACATTACAGATAGCAGTGTCATAAGCTAACCAAAACTGAGCCAAATATATATTAGTAACCATAATCTAAAGCTATCCAAAACAAGGTGAAATACATTAGAACATTTACAAACATCTGTAAGCTCCATAAGGCATTAGCATAGCCACCGGGAACTAACCTGTTTGTGTTAAGCTACATAACGCAGCGATAAGGCGTAATTAACATGCTACCCTAAACTATGTAAGGGACAATGAAAGACAAAGTTTCACATAGACTGGCATAAGCTGGCCAAAGTGAGAAAAAATATAATATTAGCTGAGTCTGAGACGGCTGAAAGAGCACCCTGTTTATTTTCTTTATTTAAAAAAAGCACAGCGTTTTGTGGATATTGTGAGTGTTCATCAATAAAAGTAGACCCTTTACAGATTCAAATGATGTAATACAGGTTTGTGTATGATCAAAAATGACAGAGTATTTTTAATTATTTTCATGGTTACCAGGAAAAAATGCAAGTGGACCCGCCGGTGGGTTTGCCGTCTCCTAATGTGTGTTTTATTTTTACTTTATATTTTGTATTAATAAATTTTTGGGGCTATGGAATGTATAAATTGAGTTTCCATGATTTCTTATGGGATAATTTGCTTTGATTTAAGAGTGTTTTGAAATATGAGCCTGCTTCCAGAACGAATTATGCTCGCAATTCCACTGTACCCGGGAATATGTGTTCACGCACACACGTGGTCACAGTATTACAGTAAACAGTACACACATGCACGGATGTTGATTATACCAGTGAGGGAAGCACACTAAGACAGAGCAGGGCAGATTATTACTCACAATTCCGCAGTGCATGAAAAAGAAACCGCTTGCTCGGTTGTGACCAGGTTTTTCCATCAATGGATTTTTTCTTTTCTGATGACACAGGCATATTACAGATAGATTCATTGGGTGCAAAAATTGTGAAAGAGTGAAGCATGAGACATAATTCTCACACATGAACTAGCCACCACATAGTCTAGCCCCTTAACCCACTGAGATAAATATTGTTATGAACCAGCCAGATCGACCAAACACTTCCAGGTCGTAACTCCACTCTCCAATTCCTCTCTGTTTCAGTCAACAGTGGAG
This sequence comes from Clarias macrocephalus, assembly GCA_011419295.1. NCBI lineage: Eukaryota > Metazoa > Chordata > Actinopteri > Siluriformes > Clariidae > Clarias > Clarias macrocephalus. The sequence continues at coordinate 16,508 of JAAGKR010010660.1, read as the reverse complement.
TATTTCTCTTGTGTTCCTTGCATTTGGTTTCCATGGTAAAATTCCAGTGATCTGTTCCTTAATGACTGGAGGCTGCTAACTTTAAATGATCTTCTCTGCAGCAGAGGAAATTTTTAGTCTTGCCTTCCTGGGAAGGTCTTTGTGAGAGCCAGTTTCATCATGGTGCTCGATGAGTTTTGCAAATGCACTAGATAATACTGTTCTTGCAAGAACTATTCCTTGCAAGAATATAAAGGCTGACCTTCATGTCTAAAAATAACAACTGACTGTTGTGGTTAATACATAATTCCCATTATTTCATAGTTTTGAATTCTGTAGTACAGTTGTTGAATGTAGATAATAAATCATAAACAAAAAACAAAACTTTTTATATTTTGATGAAATTTGCAAGTGATCCTAGACTTTTGAGCAGTAGTATGTATGAGTTTATATATATATATATATATATATATATATATATATATATATATATATATACTAGTATATTAGTAAATACAGGTGCATCTCAATGAATTACAATATTAGCAAAAAGTCTTTACACACAGACTGATATAATTCAAGTGTTAAGTTTTTTTTTATTTTTTTATTCTGATGACCATGGCTTAGAGCTAATGAAAACCCAAATTCCAATATCTCATAAAAGTAAAAAAAAAAAAAAAGGATTTTAACACATTATTGTTAAACTTTTATACAATTATGAACATGTACAGCACTCAATTGATCGGACATCCCTTTGCATGAATTACTGCAGCAATGCGGCGGGGCATGGAGGCGATCAGTCTGTGACATCGTTGAGGTGTTATAGAAGCCCAGCTTGCTCTGATAACAGCCTTGAGCTCTTCTGCATTGTTGAAATCAGCATCTCCAGAATGCTCGTCAACAGAGGAAAGCATGAAGTGCTCTTAAACTTCCTGGTAGACAATTGTGTTGACCTTGTACCTGATAAAACACAGTAGACCAACCACAGCAGATGACATTGCTCCCCAAACCACCACTGACTGTGCACACGCCCCTCAAACAACTTGGATTCTGTGCCTCTTCCTCCAGACATTGAGACCTTGAATTTCCAATAATATACAAAATTTACTTTCATATGAAAAGAAAACGTTGGACCACTGAGCAACAGTCCAGTCCTTTTTGTCCTTAGCCCAGGTAAGACACCTCTGATGTTGTCTCTGGTTCAAGAGTGGCTTGACACAAGGCATGTGACAGTTGTAGCCCATGTTCTGGATATGTTTGTGCTTGGTGGCACTTGAAGCATTGACTCCAGCTGATTTCACTCCTTCTGATTCAACTCTAAATTCTTGAATGGGCTTCATTTCACAATCCTCTCAAGGCTGTGGTTTTTTGCTTGTGCACCTTTTTCTGTGCCGGGTGTCAATGATCATCTTCTGGACATGTCCGCTGTTGAGCTTTCAAGTCAGCAGTTTTTCTTCTGATAGTGTAACCTACTAAACAAGACTGAGAGGCCATTTAAAGGCTCAGGAAACCTTTGAGTTAATTAACTGATTAAAGTGTGACACCATGAGCCTCCAATATTGAACTTTTATACAATGAATATCCAAATTTTCTGGAATATTGATTTTGGCAAATATTATTATGCTAATAATATGAGTTTCACTTTATGAATTGATTTACTGAAATAAAATGTTAAAATTTATTTAAATTATATTACAATTACAATATATCTTTTAAAAATAATTACTGAAGATAATATGAAAAACTGTATATACGACAATCAATATTCAGCATAATTTAATTTGAATTCTGGATTGGCAGAAGAAAACGGAATCTGCATTCTGGATTGGCAGAAGAAAACAGAATCTGCATGGGTGTCATCTGCTTTAATGACAGCACCTATTCAGATTCCCTTTTCTTCCAACAAATTCAGTAAACTTATTAGCACAGTTATTCAGATTTATTCCAGATCCTATGTGTGTTTAGCAATGTTGGGTATAACGCATTACAAAGTAACGTGCTAGAATACTCGGATTACTTTTTTGATGTAACGAGTACTCTAACTGCGTTAGGTCCGCCATTCAAGTAATCAGTTACTTAGTTACTTTTTCAAAAATGTAATCCGTTATTCAGACAATTTATGTAATCCGTGAGCCAGACAGCAGTCATTCCCAATCCATTAGTGTGTGTGTGTGTGTGTGTATGTGTGAGGAAGTCGTCTTACAAGCCCCGCCCCCGATAACCCGCCCCTCTGTTATTCCTGCTGTTATACCCCTATCTCACCTATGCGGTTTGACCATGCGAGGACCGACGCTCAGAAAGATGGAAACCTAATCACAGCACCAAAAGTCGCGGTGAATCATAATGAACCGTACTTATGGCCACCGCACGAAACCGCGTAGGTGAAATAGGGGTATTAGTAGTTAATAGATTATGGGCCAAACTTGGTAGAATAATTATAAAGGTCTTGACAACATGCATGAGGAAGCACAAAGGAGTTTTCATTTTCTGCAGTGGAAAAGTACTCCAACTTGTTACTTTTATCAGAAAGTAACGCAGTAATGTAACAGATTACTTTTTGAAGACAGTAATTAGTTACTTTAAAAAAGTAACGTCCCCCAACACTGGTGTTCAGTTCCTGAGTGTTAATGAATCTGTTATGGATTTACCTGCGTGAAATCAGGTGCAGGTCTCATATCTCCACCTTTAATAATCTATTCATGCACCTGTAGATGCAGTGGGTTCGGCTTACAACCACAATTTTAAATACATAAAAATATTTTTTAAATGATTTTATGCTTAGGAGACAATATATCTTGAAAAAATTGCACTTTGATGAGTGGGTATTTTCAGTGGTTATAGAAAGGAATCGCCCACCTTTAACCTGAAATGAAGACTAGTAAATATGAAAATAAAGATAATAAGAATAACTTGAATAAAACAATCTATTTTTTGCCTATTTCCCCCACCCCGGCATATTTGATGCCAGGGCCACCAGGGCCCCTAATTTTGGGGAAATTTCATGGCAGTCACAGGGCCCACAGTGGGCCCATGGTTGGGTGATTCTCAGGAAACCATTAAAACACCACGGCACTAATGTTTTTAAATATAAGATGTGTAAGTTAGTTTTATAAACATGAGAATAAAGACACTGTATGTGTAATTTCGACATGAGAATTAATAAGTTTTTCTATTTTACTGCATTTTCAAGAGAATCCAACGTCTCCCTGGTTTCATTTGGCATGGTTCTGAGAAGACACAGTTTGACAATGCTATAAAGTTAGCCTTATTTAATTGGTTAATCTCACCCTGGATTCCCTTCAGTCAGGTTTAGTTTAAAAAGGTAATAAATATACAGGGTCACAAAAGTGAGTACATCTCTCACATCTCTGCAAATATTTAGTTATATCTTTTCATAGGACAACACTGCATAAATGACTCTTTGCGACAATGAAAAGTAGTCAGTGTAAAGTTTGTATAGCAGTGTAAATTTATTGTCCCCTCAAAATAACTAAAATAGACCCCTAAGTGAAAATGTACGAATTGAGCACAATTAGTCATTTTCCTTCTCCTTTGTCATGTGACTCATTAGTGTTACACTGTCTCAGGTGTCACCAGACATCAGGTGAATTAAATTTGGTATAAAAGCTCTTCCACTCTCTCAACCTGGCCACTGAAAGTTCAACATGGCACCTCATGGCAAACAACTCTCAGAAGACCTGAAAAAACGAATTGTTGCTTTACATAAAGATGGCCTAAGCTATAAGAAGATAGCCAACACTCTGCAACTGTGCTGCAGCACAGTGGCCAAGACCATCCAGCGCTTTAAGAGGACAGGTTCTTCTCAGAACAGGCCTCGCCATGGTCGGCCAAAGAAGCTGAGTGCAGGTTCTCAGCGTTAGATCCAAAGATTGGCTTTGGAAAAACAGGTCAAAGAGTCATTTATGCAGTGTTGTCCTATGAAAAGATATTACTAAATATTTGCAGAGATGTGAGGGGTGTACTCACTTTTGTGACATACTGTATATTTTTTTTATTTACCAAGGGAAGCCAATTCACCCTGGCTTCACTTGGCATGGTTCTGAGAAATCACAGTTTCACAATGCTATCAAGATAGCCTTATCTGATGTTAATCTTTAGCTCTATTATTATTATTATTATTATTATTATTATTATTATTATTATTATATTTTTTATTCATTTTTTTTTTAATAAATGGAAGCCACCTCTTCATGTCTTCCTTTCATACTTGACGATACCCATAAAGTTCAATACCCTGTTTCACCACACATTCATCACTTTTAGGGGGATGCGGTTTCCTCCACAGTAAAATACTTAGAGAAAAACAGTGAAGAGATGGCAGTCATTAATAGCACAGAGGAGTTTATTACTAAAGACTTAATACTGTATTTGCTCATTTCCACTTCAATTTGCCTTTTTAAGCATACTGTATACATTTTCCATTTTACCATTGTCTACAACACCTTTTTTATTTCCTCATAAATGTACATGGACATTGTAGACATAAAACACAAATTAAACAATGGACATAAAGTTGCAAAGTTGCATAACGTGTATTATGCACTCCTTGGCCCAGCTAGTGTATAGTTCCTTAGAACACACTGTTACATTCTTGTGCATTTTGGGCATGCGAAGATCGTGCATCAACAATTTATCCTTACATTTATCTTGACAAATGTTTTATGGGATTCACATTTGGGCCTTTTGATTACCATTACAATAGTTTCACATACTTGTCTCAAAATTTTGTGTTGTGCTTTGGTTTGCTGTCCTGTTGAAGAGTTTATTTTTGATGCATTTCTTCTGATGTATTTCTAGAAAATCTTCCTTGCTCATAACATCATATAGTTATATTTTCTTGTGAAGTGCAGTAGTTCCATTTTAGTGCACAGCAGCCTTTCAGTACCGCGATGTAGCAATGTTTTAACAGTGGATAGGCATACTTTGATACCTTTAATGCCTCAAACTTCTTTACCAGTTCCTATGTTGTTGTCTTGGACAACGTTTGTCATTTTTAAGACCCCCCCCCCCCCCCCCTGCCAAGTTAATATTTTATTTAAAAGCACATCAACAACTGTCAATATATCTATGTGAAGTGTCAGTTGATTGTATGGTACCATGCACACATTTACAAAATTAACACACAGGGTAATTTAATTTAGGGAGGAAACCCACACAGACATGGGCAGACTAATCTGAAACATTGCATACAGAAGGCAATAGCCCAAGCCTTTCATTGATTTCATTTAGTTAAAAATGAATAAAAACTACACAAATGCAAAACTGTAAAGTTTGACTGTTTTAAAAACCTACTTGTTGTTATACACTGAAATAATACTGTCACTATTATTTCCAGGGAATTCTTTGGACAAGGCTGGATGAAGAATGACAAAAATGAAAAGACACCATACATCATGACAACAACAAAGCACTTCAATGATGTACATATGTATCTATGGTGACTCTATTATGTACATTAGTACCAAAATTGTAGTTCTCTTTCACTCCTCCTAAGTGCCAGGGATGGTGAGAATCACCTAGCTGTTATACACTAGCTGTTATATTCTTTCCCTTTCTTCTTGTCACCTTGTGCACATTGGAACCTCATGTGCACGACATGCAGCTACAGTACTTGCATAACAACTTGCAGCTCAAATCTGGAGGTAACCGGTCCTTCAAAGCTGGCAATAGACTCCTATTATATTTTTATATATTTGGGATTAATTTTGTTTTTTTCTTTATATTACTCAAGTAAGAGTAGCCGTACTTCAAAATAATATTACTCAAGTAGAAGTAAAAAGTAGTCATCCAAAATATTACTCAAGTAAGAGTAAAAAAAAGATTAGGTGAAAAGAGCTCACTGAGTACTGAGTAACTGTTTCATCAGAATGTCTGATTAATTTTTTAGAAATTATGTAAGCAGTCAGACAAAATGTACAAATTGCAACATTTTCAAATAATAAAACAAATGAAATAAATTTAATAAAATAAATGAATAAAACTAAATATCTTTACAAAATAGCAAATTAAGGAATAAGAAACACAAATTTCCTAATTTCCTTTTTTTCACAATATAATGCTTTTGAAATAAATATCTCCTGTAGGGAACATATGTATATTTGAACAGTGTAAACTATTTCCTGTGTAAGATATGCTGTATATTCAGCTGCCGTGCAAATGGCTCAGCAGATAGAAAATAACATTAGAACATGTGTACAAGAGGTCTCACTTTACCATAAACTGTATCCAGAAATACTGGACATATGTAATATGTCTCTAATATGTAAGAAATTTATATATATTTTTAGCCTCTAGTTTATTAGCTAATTATACATGTTAAAATTGAAAAATTAAATGAAACAGTTAAAATAACCATGACATGTTTGCTTCACAGTCTATGACTGCTTAAGACACCCCCCTCTTTCTGTGTGGTCATTTGACTCCATGCAGTTATTGTTATTGCGACTGATTGGTCAAACAGAGTCATGTGATTATTGTTGCTACATCTGATTGGTAATCCTTTGGCTGCATTTCTCTGGCAAACACAAAGAATATCTAAAGTGTCAAATAAATGGTTAGAAAAATAACGAGTTGAATGTAGCGCAGTAAGAGTAGTGTTTCTTCTTCACAAATCTACTCATGTAAAAGTAAAAATGTATGGTGCGGTGAAACTACTAGAAACTAATTATAAGTAAATCTTTTCCAAAAAGTTTTTTAAGTAAATGTAACTTGTTACTACACTGTAAAAAAAAAAAAAAAAAAAAAAAAAAAAACCGGTGCGTAAATATGTAAATTTTACGATAAAAAAACTACAGCTGTGGTTGTCAGAAGTTTACTGTAAAAAAATACGGTAGCAATGTTTTTGGTTCTACGGGAGCCAGGTTAAAAAAAAAAAACAATTAAAATCTGCAAAATATGCAGCATAATGAGTGTGATCCCGTAGAACCAAAAACATTGCTACCGTATTTTTACAGTAAACTTCTGGCAACCACAGCTGCTGTTTTTTTATCGTAAAATGTACGCTTTGTTTTTTTACAGTTACAATTTACCGTTTTTTTTTACAGTGTACCCACCTTTGATAGCTGTCATTTTATGTCCTTCATAAGTTGGATTTGCTTGCATTTGTGGCTGCATGACCCACTGGGAGGAATGGGAGGTTGGCGGGATGGTATGGGGGCTCTGGGATTATCAGTGGACAAAAATGGAAAGATGCCTGTGTAACAGCAGTATTCACTGCAAATTCTGCACTATAAATCAATTAGTGACTTTATTGAAATGTCTCTTTTATGCCAAAAAAAAAATTATTCAGGTGATTCTCACCAGGTCTGATAGTTACCCCTGTACACAGAACCACACATACATACATAGCCAATCTTTGTTTCCCAGGAGAGAGCACTGATTTATCAACCAATCATATGCACAGCCATACAACTAATCAATTATATCAAGAGAACATTTATGCATACTGACAATGTATGCAATGAATCCCCTAGTAGAAAAAATAATAATGTAATGGTGTTTATGAGGACCTTTAATCACACACATATTGTCATGTCATCAGATTCTACAGACTTGCTTATGGTGCTACTACAGATGGCACATAATTCTTAAACACAAGATTCTTAAACTTTTGCATATGCTGCTTCCCATCAGTAACTTGTTTTTGGATGAAGTTTTCATATATCCGTGGTTTCATCCACCTCAATTTCTGCATTGAGGAAATGTTGTTTTGACTTTGCTATAATGATGTTGGGATAACGTTTAGTGAATAACTAGCTTTGCAAATACAACCTTAAACAGAATATCAGTTTTAGAATAATCATATTCCTTAATGCCAATTTGCACAACGTCCATCTGCATATCAATCTGTGGTCTCATAAGTTTGTAACAGAGTGGGATCCCAGTCAAAAAAATTGATGAACACAACAGCTTCCCATAGACAGCACGTGCATCTAATGTTTCTTGTACACAAAAGTGCTTGTATTTTGTCAAAGTGCGTGATTTGTCATAATTTAGATTATTGTGGGTTACAGCTCATGAAAACCCCAAATCCACAATCTCAGAAAATATTGTGAAAAGGTTCAATATTCTAGGCTCAAATATTCTTTAGCTCTATAGGGAAGCCACCTCTGCATGTTTTCCCTTAAGACATGACAGTAAAAGTTTACTACCCTGTTGCACCACACATTCATCACTTTTAGGGGGATGTGGTTTCACCCACAGTAAAATAGGTAGTGAAAAACAGACAATAGATGACAGTCATTAATAGCACAGAAGACTTTATTACTAAAGACTTAATACTGTGTTTGCTCATTTCCACTTCAATTTGTCTTTTTAAGCATACTGTATACATTTTCCATTTTACCATTGTCTAAAACACCTTTTTTTATTTAATTATAAATGTACATAGACATTGTAGACATAAAACACAATTTAACAATGGACATTAAGTTGCAACAAGAGGTTAATTGACTGTGGGATTACTGTGCTTGATTGGCCAGCAAACTTGCCTGACCTGACACAGAGAATCTATGTGGCATTGCCAAGAGAAAGATGAGAGACATGAGACCGAACAATACAGAAGTGCTGAAGGCCGCTATTGAAGCATCCTGGTCTTACATAACACCTCAGCAGTGCCACACGCTAATAGCTTCCATGCCACGCTGCATTGAGGCAGTAATTGCTGCAAAAGGGGCCCAAACTAAGTACCGAGTACATATGCATACTTATACTTTTCAGTGGTCCGATATTGTTCTATGTACAATACTTGTTTTATTGATTGCATGTAATATTCAAATTTTATGAGATTGTGAATTTGGGGTTTTCATGAGCTGTACACCATAATCATCTCAATTGTGACAAATCATGACATCTTGCTTTGAATTTAATGAGTCTCACATATATTAGTTTCATCTTTTAAGTTGCATATATAAATATTGCACATATTTATAAGTATTTTTTTTTCTTGGACACTACCAGTCCAAAAGTTTGGACACAGCATCTAATCTCCTTTGATGAATTGCTATTGAGCTGTGTCTGCTACTTCAGCTTTGTAAAACCTTTATCCCAGCTCTGAGGTGATTTTTGAGGATGACAACTCTAAATCAACTTCTTTGGTCTTTCTTTCCTGGGATGGTCTTCATCCAAACCAGTATGATCATGGTGCTTGACGTGTTCTGCAAATGCACATGACAATACTGCAAGAAATATTCCATAAAAGCTGATATTTAAGTCTTAAAATACAAACTGACTGTTTTTGTTGTACTTAATTACCTAATTTCATATGTTATTATATAGTTTTAAAATCTCCAGTATTGTTCTAGAATGTAGAAAATAAATCACAAACCAAGAAGTTTAGAAGGTGTGTTCAAACTTTTGACTGGTCCTATGCATATATGACTTAATATATTTAAATGTTAAATTAATATATTTAAATTTTAAGGTAAGCAACCTGATTGCATCAGAGATCCTGCGTTGCGAAGATATGAACACGCGAGTGGCCGTGATGGAGAAGTGGGTGGCAGTAGCTGACATCTGTCGCTGTCTCCATAACTATAATGCTGTGCTGGAGATAACCTCATCCCTTAATCGCAGCGCCATTTTTCGCCTCAAGAAGACCTGGCTCAAAGTTTCCAAACAGGTAGGGCAAAGAATATGAACAAATGTTTGGTTTTTCTTAGCATGGTTCAAAATTTTTAAAGGACTGAAGAGTATTTTTTTTTTACAGCACACAAATTCTAGAACACCTGCCGAAACATTAACAGAAAATATTACCATTATTATTATTATTATTATTATTATTATTATTATTATTATTATTATTATTATAGTTTTTTATTATTATATTATTAAGTAGTAGTAGTAACTATAGATATTATTTAATAAGAATTGTAGTCGTATACTGATTTTAACAAAAGGCACTTGATAAACTCACTTTATAGAAATTTGGATGTACCTAAAACAGTGGTTGAAACTAGTTTGTTTGATTGTAAATTATTATGGTAGATGATTTTTTAAAATGATTTGCCAGCTTCAGTGCTCCATTAATGACACCCCATTCCCCTAAGTCTATCTGGCCAGAGCTTATATTATCTATTATTATATTATTATACATTTATACTACTGACTCATGAGGCCGAGCAGAACGAGATGAATCCAAGCGCAGAAGAATGACAGCAGGGTTAGACAGAGGCGTGGTCGTGAGGTACATAGGGAAAGTGACAGCATGGGAAAAAAGGGCATGAATAGAGAAGGCATAACTGGGACACATGAAACGTGGGGTTGATCCATCAAATAGTTGAGGGGAGCAAGAGCTTAACAGCGCATGGGTAGACATTCTAATGATGGTGAAGGGGCCAATGTAACAGGGAGAGAGTTTACAGAAAATGGTCTTCAGGAGAATGTCTTGGGTGGAGAGCATGACTCTCTGCCCCACCCTTTACTTAGGGGCCTGAGAACGCCTCCGGTCAGCTTGTCCCTTATATCCTCAAACAACCCATAATAGCGTTTTTCACTGGAAGGGAGACAGGCTGATAGATGATGAGACATGGCAATTGTGGGCGTACTCTACCCAGGGCAGGAACTTACTCCATGAAGTAACATCCTGAGATGTCATGCACCTCAGAGTGACCTCGAGGGACAGGTTCTTTCTCTCGGTCTGTCCGTTAGATTGGGGATAAAACCCTGAGGACAGGCTGGGAGTGGGCCCGATCAGTTTACAAAATGCCTTCCAGAATTGAGAGGTGAACTCTGGGCCTCATGTCCTTTGGAAGGTCATGTAGTTTGAAATCATGAGTCTGGCGTTCTCCTTGGCAGATGGGAGTTTTGGCAGGTGGATGAAGTGGACGGCTTTCGAAAACCGATCCACCATGGTCATAAGGCAGGTATGACTGTTGGATGCAGGTAACCTTGTAATGAAGTCCAGCGCCATGTTGTGCCATGGGCGGTACAAGATAGTCAGGGGCCTGAGGAGGCCAGCTGGGGCTGTGTTGACATGTTTGGATCTTACACAGATGTCACATGCCGTCACAAATCTGTAGACGTCCTCCTTGAGCATGGGCCACCAAAACCGCTGCTGGGTTTCCGCCAAGATGTGGGCTGAGACCGGGTGGCAGGAGAGCTTTGAGTTGCGCGCCCACTCCAGGACCTGAGAATGTTGTTAATGAGGGTCTGAAAAACTGTGGGAGCATAGGCCAAAAAGGACCACCGTCTTCCACTCATCTCCCTCTCAAATATGGACGATGGTTGTTTGAGACCCTGAGGCCGTTGAGAATAGTTCTGTCAGTGATAGATGGGAGTGGACTCCTGTCGAGGGCCTGTACCTTGAGGTGGGTCTCCAGTGGCCACACATGACGGGCTTAGAAAAACAAAATCATGGGGAAAAAACAGGCCAACGGGTTGTGAATCATGATCGCTACTTTTTAGATTTAGATACTTTAAAGTTGATTTTTTTAAAAAGCTGAACAAGTCCAATAAGTAGCATTTTAAACACTTTCAGTCAACAAATAAAACGTACATTTAGTTTGACATCTTTCAAGCAACATCAGTAAAGTATAAAACATTATTAATATGAAAAAGGGAAGGGTGTGGCTTCAACGCAATTAAAATAAACAAAATTCTAATTATATAGCAAAAATCTCATCACATGTTTACAGGTCACATTTCCATAACAACCCTGTTAAAATGTCAGGTTTAATGACGTAAAGAAAATTATTACACATACTGTTCTAGCTTTATTGGGAAATTACAACCTAAAAATTTAAGTGAACATCCATATCAATCAGTTAAGATGAGAAAATATAAATACAAAATGTACAATAACCAGATTGTGTACATGTATATACTCCAACAATATTACTTAAACACCATTAGATTTAACATATCACGGCCTCCATATTTTTCCCTGTGGAACATGATTCGTCTTGGCACATCTTGACTTAGCAATATTCAGCCATTCTTCCCTGCAGTAGTGTTTTAACTATGTGAAATAGAATTTTAAGTCAAATTGTGCAAATCCTTGTCCCATGTGCAAAGCCCTGTTCGCTCTCCCCAAAGATTTTTTATTTCTTGCTGTCCCATTCCAAACCCTGGATCTTGTTTTGGTGAAGCCAAGCCTGTCATTGTCATGCTGAAGTGGAACATTTTCTTCAACTTAAATTTTTAACCAATTTTATATGTATTATTTCTTGCATCCAAGTAAAATCTACTATTCCAGCTAAAGAAAAGAAGCCCGGATGTATGACACTGCTGCATCCATACTTTATTGTGGGGATGGTGTTTTAATGATATGATGATTTTTGTCAAAATCGCACGTTTTGGTATTATGCCCTTGTTTTCATCAGCTCATAATACATTATCTGCTTTGGCTTTAGGAAATTGGTCTAACTGGAGTTTGTATATGCTTACTGTATTCTGATAAGCAGTAGGAGTGCATCATGCCACACTGGGTACTGGTAATGAAGGCTGAATCAAGAAATGCCTAGGTCCTTACAGGACCTCATGTGATGTACCTCACCCCAACCCTAATTATGACTGATATTGGGATTTACCCAGCAGAGCACAATGCTTAAATTGATTAGTCCACCCATTCTTTGGTAGCTTGGGTTCTCAATGTGAGGGGCTATGCTTAAGCAGCCAGAGCCTCATACACAGAGTTTCCTTGCACCCACATCTGATTAAGATCTCTAAGGAAGCCTGAAGGAATATTGGGATGTTTGGGAGGCCTTCAGTGATGCCCCAAATAGGTCATACAATTGTGTCAAGCTCCTTCTAAGGGACCACAGCCTATGGGGAATACGCTTGTATTGTTGGGCCTCTTTGATTGTAAAGTGTACATGGAAATCTAATTTAAAGACCACTTCAGCACCCATAAATGTAAAATGAAACATTTATTTTATCACAGATTCAAGTGCAATAGGAAGTCATCCCAGATGATTAATCTCTCAGTACAAATTACATAAATAAAACAGTCTTTTTGGAAGGTGTGTATCTATATAAATAAAAGAAAGGTTTTTGTCTGTACGCTAGTCAGAACTCATCCTATTAATGATATCTTTACATTTCATACGTAGGATGACCTAAAACCAGTCTGACATAGGCAGAACATTTCCTGTCAGTCTGTCTATCTGTATGTATGTATGTATGTATGTATGTATGTATGTATGTATGTCTGTCTGTCATGATGCTAGTAACTGGGGCGCACACAGATGCAGGGTTAACGTAGATGATTACTTTATTCTTTTGCCAAACAATGTCCAAAAAATAAACAAGAAAACGAAATAACACAATGGATGACTCCCCAGGCTGGGTTTGCAGATGGGCTGGTAGAAAGAAAACAAAAGAAAGTCGACACAAGTCGCAAACGCGAACAGAAGAAGGCTGAGAATCACACAGCCTTGAACTTGACATGGACAGATCTACACAGAAAACGTGCACAACGGTGAACAGACAAAAGGCTACGGGTTTGACTGGAATAAATAGAGAGACACACGGGGAAAACACAGGTGAACTTAATTTGGTGTAAAAGTGAAAACAAGTACACATGTAGACACACGAGGGGGAGACAAAGCGCCGGCTCAGTAATCCGGCGAACCAGATCTTATTCCCCCATTGCTGAGGTGGCACAGATGTGACAATGTCTGTCTGTCTGTTCGTCCGTCCAACCAGATTTTGTCACAGCATCACACTGGTCGGAATTTAAAGAAACTTTGACGATACTTATTTTTTTGCTTGTTACACCCATGCTATAAATTTAATCAAACTGCTGAGTAAAAAAGAAGTTATGAACAGTTATGTGCCAGATTATGTCACAGCATCATGCAAAACTGGCTAGACATCATTTAATTAAACTTTTGCATTACTTACATAGCTGCATGAAATGTAACCTGCACCATAAGTGAAATCAAAATGTTAACTAAAAGCGATGTTATGAACAGTTATGTGCTAAATTTAATAACCTACTTTAAAATAAGCTCATAATAAGCAACTTTCTCAATGTAAGCAAATCAATAGATTTTAATTAGAAAAGCTATGTGAATTTTAACGTTCTGTAATCATTATGAGACAAATTCATCTTTATCCGATCTACTTTTTCAATTTCTCATCTGTGATTCACTCTCTGATTACCGAACAGGGAGTAAATTTGGTTGATGATGAAAGTTGGCTTAAATAAAGATATTAAGCAAAATTTTATTTCTTTGTATTAATAAGTTAGACAGAAAGTTCTGTCATAGAGAAAGACTGGCAGATTTGTACTTGGACTTCAACCTGGAATAATATCACTGGTTACATTAAAGCTGATTATCTTATTGTTATCTTTTTTTTTTTTTTTACTTTTTCTATAAACAATTTTTTCCCCTCATCAACGATGGCTACTTCCTCTAGTCTAGCAATAACACAGAATTGCATAAAAAGAACATCATACTAACAGTGATGGCGTTATTGTGGTGATCTGGGGTTGCTTTGCTGCTTTAGGACCTGGATGATTTACCATACTTGATGTCATCATGAATTCTCCACTCTACCAGAAAATCCTGAAGGTGACCTTCAATTTATGACCTCAAACTCAAGTGCACTTGAGAATGCATCAGGACAATGATCTGAAACACAGCAGCAAGTCCACCTCTTAATATCTCAAACAAATAAACAAACAAACAAACAAACAAACAAATAAGCAAACAAATAAATAAATAAAGTTTAGGAGTGGCCTAGTCAATTTGATCTGGATGCTGTGGCATTACCTTAAACAGGCCATTAATGTTGTCCAATGTGGTTTAATTAAAACAATTCTACAAAAGTAGAATTCCTCCACAGAGATGTGAAAGACCCAGTTATCACAAATGTTGTAATTAAATGTTGTAATGAATGAAATGAACATTTAAAAACTGCATTTTGTATTTACTTGGGGTATCCTTGTGTGGTATTAAAATTTGTCTGATGATCAGAATCTTTTAAGCGTGACAGATATGCAAAATAATCAGACGCTTTTTCACAACACTGTATAAATCACAATTATTAGTTGGTTTCTGATGAGTAAGCTAAGGAAAATGGTTCAAGGATAAACTCCCTCAAGTGGCAATAGGGAGAAACCTCATGATGAACCAGACTCAACATCGAGCCCATCATCATTTTGATGATATTGGATAGCAGGGATTGATTTGAGGTCATACTGTGTGTTAGTAGGCTGGAAATTCAGTACAAAGGAAAGGTGTTTATCACAATGTTGTCATACATTGCTAATGCTGTTTGCTTGGTTTTGGAAAAGTCTTTTGATGCACTTACTAATGAGGAGTGAGTAGGAATTAACAAGTAGGTGATACCAAGAAATAATCCCGAACACACACTGCCTTATACTTCATTAACCTCTGATTTTCCAATAATAATAAAAAAAATTCAATATACATATTGTAGGGTTTCAGCTCTGGGTCAGACGTGAATCGAATCTTTAATGATTCGGGTAATTTTATTAAACTGAGTTAATATTTATAGCATACACTTTATCGGCTACCCGTCCAGCATTTAGCACAATTTATCATGTGGCCACTAATGATAATACAAAATCAGGTATTTCTCAATAATGAGCAAGATAACGTAAGCCCGGATGTATGACACTGCTGCATCCATACTTTATTGTGGGGATGGTGTTTTAATGATATGATGATTTTTGTCAAAATCGCACGTTTTGGTATTATGCCCTTGTTTTCATCAGCTCATAATACATTATCTGCTTTGGCTTTAGGAAATTGGTCTAACTGGAGTTTGTATATGCTTACTGTATTCTGATAAGCAGTAGGAGTGCATCATGCCACACTGGGTACTGGTAATGAAGGCTGAATCAAGAAATGCCTAGGTCCTTACAGGACCTCATGTGATGTACCTCACCCCAACCCTAATTATGACTGATATTGGGATTTACCCAGCAGAGCACAATGCTTAAATTGATTAGTCCACCCATTCTTTGGTAGCTTGGGTTCTCAATGTGAGGGGCTATGCTTAAGCAGCCAGAGCCTCATACACAGAGTTTCCTTGCACCCACATCTGATTAAGATCTCTAAGGAAGCCTGAAGGAATATTGGGATGTTTGGGAGGCCTTCAGTGATGCCCCAAATAGGTCATACAATTGTGTCAAGCTCCTTCTAAGGGACCACAGCCTATGGGGAATACGCTTGTATTGTTGGGCCTCTTTGATTGTAAAGTGTACATGGAAATCTAATTTAAAGACCACTTCAGCACCCATAAATGTAAAATGAAACATTTATTTTATCACAGATTCAAGTGCAATAGGAAGTCATCCCAGATGATTAATCTCTCAGTACAAATTACATAAATAAAACAGTCTTTTTGGAAGGTGTGTATCTATATAAATAAAAGAAAGGTTTTTGTCTGTACGCTAGTCAGAACTCATCCTATTAATGATATCTTTACATTTCATACGTAGGATGACCTAAAACCAGTCTGACATAGGCAGAACATTTCCTGTCAGTCTGTCTATCTGTATGTATGTATGTATGTATGTATGTATGTATGTATGT
>JAAGKR010010659.1:3679-13910 GCA_011419295.1 Clarias macrocephalus | reverse complement strand
ACAATAATCTGGCAATAAGTGGTTGTCCTGCAGCGCCTTAAATACACCTGACTGATTAATCCAAAGCGGCAGCAGGTGAGCTCGAGCCGTGACTGAGGTGGCAAAAAACAAGAGGCGGCGCGGAGCTGGAACAGGAGTGATTTAGACTGCTTGCGGAGGTGCTTATGTTGTGGGCGAGATCTGGCGTGTCGTGACAGTACCCTCCCCCCTATGAACGCCACTTGGCGTTCTAGAAGGAGCCTCCGGGTTGAGCCTATGGAAATCTCTAATCAGGGACTTGTCAAGAATAAACCTGGCAGGTATCCAACTTCTTTCTTCAGGTCCATACCCTTCCCAATCCACTAGGTATTGTAACCCACGTCCACGGCAGCGGGATCTGAGCTTACGGACCGTGAATGCTTCGCCCCCATCGATGAGACAGGGCGGAGGGGGGTTGGGATGTTGGGGACAATGGACAGGAGACCAGACGTCGGATCTGAGACACATGGAAGGTGGGGTTAATACGGCGCATCGACAGGGGCAGGGAAAGTTTGACGGCGCACGGGTTGATGATTCGGGAAATGGAGAAAGGTCCAATATACCTCGGAGCCAATTTCCTTGACATGGTCCTTAGTGATATGTCGCGTGTGGACAGCATTACTCTTTGGCCTACGCGGTATCTGGGAGCTGCTGAGCGATGGCGGTTGGCCTTGTGTCGGAATGTATTTACCGAGCGCAGCAGTTGAGAGCGCGCCTGTTGCCAAGTTCTCTTACAGCGACGGACAAAAGCATGGGCTGATGGCACCGCAACTTCCTCCTCTTGAGCAGGGAACAGAGGCGGTTGATATCCCAGACAGCATTGGAAGGGAGACATACCAGTGGAAGATGTGGGGAGCGAGTTGTGGGCGTATTCTATCCATGGGAGAAATTTACTCCAAGAGGTTGAGTCCCGTGATGCCATACACCTTAGGGACTTCTCTAGTTCCTGGTTGATCTGTTCCGTCTGTCCATTGCTCTGGGGGTGGAAGCCAGAGGACAGGCTGGGGGTGGCACCAATGAGCTTACAGAAAACCTTCCAGAATTATGCGGAAAATTGCGGGCCCCTGTCTTAGACAATATCTGATGGGAGACCATGGAGCCGGAAAACATGAGACACCAAGAGTTCAGCTGTTTCTTTAGAGGAAGGGAGTTTGGGGAGCGGGACAAAGTGAGCGGCCTTAGAGATTCGATCCACCACTGTCATAATGCATGTGTTGTTGTCTGAGGGTGGCAATCCTGTGACAAAATCCAGGGAGATATGCGACCATGGGCGATGAGGGATGCGGAGCGGTCTGAGAAGGCCCTCCGGGGGGCGGTTCGTGGCCTTATTCCTAGAACAAGTATCGCAGGAAGATACGAAACCTTTGACATCCTCCTTAACAGTTGGCCACCAGAAACGTTGCTCAACGAAAGAAAGAGTGCGGGCTATGCCTGGGTGGCATGCCAACTTGGAGCTGTGGGCCTAGTCTAATACAGCGGAACGGAGAGGGCTTGGGATGAAGAGTCGGTTGGGGGGAACGTTACTTGGACCTGGCTCGCGTTCGAGCGCATGTAGCACCAGGTTTTCTATTTCTAGGCAAGTATCAGCCACCAGACAATGTGGGGGAAGGATGGTTTCCTGAGGGGGGAATCCGTAGGGGGAGAGAACTGTCGGGAAAGGGCGTCTGGCTTGGTGTTCTTAGGACCCGGGCGGTAGGACAATGTAAAGTTGAACCGGGAAAAGAACAAGGACCATCGTGCCTGACGAGTATTAAGTCGCTTGGCTGACCCTAAGTACTCCAAGTTTCTATGGTCGGTCCAGACCAAGAATGGATGTTCTGCCCCCTCCAGCCAGTGTCTCCATTCTTCAAGTGCAAACTTGATGGCCAATAGCTCACGGTCTCCAATGCCATAATTGCGTTCAGACGGCGAAAGTCGACGAGAGAGGAAAGAACAGGGGTGAAGTTTATTATCCTTGAAGGACCTTTGGGAAAGAATGGCTCCAACACCTGTTTCCGATGCGTCCATTTCAACCACAAACTGGAGGGACGGGTCAGGGAAGGTGAGAATAGGGGCAGAGGTGAAACGACCTTTGAGTTCCATAAAAGCCTTGTCTGCCAGTGAATTCCATCGAAACTGCAATTTTGTGGATGTGAGAGCGGTGAGAGGTGCTGCAACAATACTATAGTTTCTAATGAAGCGTCTGTAAAAGTTGGCGAAACCCAAAAAACGTTGAAGTTCCCGCCTTGAAGATGGTACCGGCCAATCTGTGACTGCCTTTACTTTAGCTGGGTCCATCTGAATACCTGATGGTGATATGACAAACCCAAGGAAGGAAGTAGAATCACGATGAAACTCACATTTCTCAGCCTTGACGTAGAACTTCTTCTCCATGAGTCTTTGTAAAACCTGACGGACATGGGACCGGTGTTCCTTAAGTGTGTGGGAGAAGATCAAGATGTCATCGAGGTAGACAAATGCAAAAACGTTCAGGAAGTCTCTCAGTATGTCATTGATAAGAGTCTGGAAGACGGCTAGGGCATTGGTCAGCCCAAAGGGTACCACAAGGTATTCATAGTGGCCCGTAGGTGTATTGAAAGCAGTCTTCCATTCGTCTCCGTCTCGTATCCTCACTAAGTGATAGGCGTTCCTAAGATCCAACTTGGTAAACACCTGAGCATCCTGAAGTAATTCAAAGGCCGAAGACATGAGAGGGAGTGGGTAGCGGTTCTTAACGGTAATCTCATTAAGCCCCCTATAATCAATACAGGGCCGTAGGGATTTGTCCTTCTTCTTCACAAAGAAGAATCCTGCGCCCGCTGGAGAGGAGGAAGGACGAATGATTCCTGCAGCAAGGGATTCCGTAACGTATTGATCCACGGCCTCCCTCTCAGGGCGAGAGAGGGAGTATAGTCGTCCCTTGGGCGGGGTTGTACCTGGCAGAAGGTCAATGGCACAATCGTATGGGCGGTGGGGGGGTAGTGAGACTGCACGAGACTTGCTAAAAACTTTCAGGAGATCGTGGTATTCAGATGGGACGTTCGAGAGGTTGGGGCAATCCTCCAGCGGAGAGGGCAGGGACCCTTTGGCAGCATGACGACAGACAGGAAGAACTCCATCCCAAAACTCTCTTCATGACCCAGTCAATCTGGGGATTATGCAACTGTAACCATGGGAGACCCAAAACAAGTGGAGCGTGGGAGCTCTTAACAATCAAAAACGAGATGATTTCTGAGTGGTTTCCTGAAACGTGCAACATAATTGGTAATGTGCGGTGGGTGATGGGGGCCAGGAAACAACCATCGAGGGCCTGGACAGTGAGTGGGTGGCTTAAAGGCGTGGAGGAAATTGTCTCCGGGCAGTTACGTGAGAAGCGACCCAACTGACCACAGTAGAAGCATGCCCCCTTGCCTCGTCTCCGTTGGCGTTCCTCGGGTGAGATACGCGTCCGACCCACCTGCATTGGTTCAGGAGGGTTCGCCAGGGTGCTGGAGAGGGCAGGGACCCTTTGGCAGCAGAACGGAGACATGACGACAGACAGGAAGAACTCCATCCCAAAACTCTCTTCTTGACCCAGTCAATGTGGGGATTATGCAACTGTAACCATGGGAGACCCAAAACAAGTGGAGCGTGGGAGCTCTTAACAATCAGAAACGAGATGATTTCTGAGTGGTTTCCTGAAACGTGCAACATAATTGGTAATGTGCGGTGGGTGATGGGGGCCAGGAAACAACCATCGAGGGCCTGGACAGTGAGTGGGTGGCTTAGAGGCGTGGAGGAAATTCCAAGGAGGTTCACCAGTGAAGAGCAGATTAAGTTTTGGTCAGCCCCAGAATCCAACAGGGCATACGTGTCCTGGGACTGACTTTTATGGGTCAGGGTTACTGGAAAATAGGACCGATGGTTGGGAAATCTTCTAAGATCCGGGCCCCCCGGTGCACCCAAAATTACAGAGGGGCCTGCTCTTTTAACGGGCAGTTACATGAGAAGTGACCCAACTGACCACAGTAGAAGCATGCCCCCTTGTCTCATCTCCGTTGGCGTTCCTCGGGTGAGATACGCGTCCGACCCACCTGCATTGGTTCAGGAGGGTTCGCCAGGGAGCTGGTGGAGGCTAGGGGGGGTGGTGATCAGAGGTTCAGACAACTCTCCTGCTGCCTGAGGCGCTTACGAGCGTCAATACGTGCTGCTAAGTCAATTAGGTCTTCTAGGTTGGATGGTGGTTCGCGTGCTGACAACTCAACTTTGACTGTGTCTGATAGCCCATGGAGAAACGCATCAAAGAGAGCTTGGTCATCCCAACCACATGAAGCCGCCAAGGTACGAAACTCTATGGCATAGTCGTGAACAGATCGGGATCCTTGGTGAAGAGTTAATATCTGCGTCCGGTGGATGAGCGATCAAAAACTCTTCTCATTTCATCAGTGAAGGATTTATAAGTGAAGCAACAAGGTTACTGAGCATCCCACAAGGCTGTTCCCCATTCTCTTGCCCTACCGGAGAGGGGCGTGATGATGTACGCTACCTTAGCTCGTTCTGTAGGGAAGAACGAGGCCTGCAGCTCAAGGACTAGAGAACATTGCGAGAGAAATGAACGGCAATGTGTTAGGGTCCCCATCATAAGTAGGCGGAGCAGGAAGACGAGGCTCATGAGGCGGAGCGACTGCTGCTGCTGCTAAGGGGCGAGGAGCCGGGGTGGGAGCTGGGGGGCTTTGCAGATGCTGAATTTGAGTAGCGAGTGATGTCTGGGTCTCAGTAACTGTTTTCAGCGTGCTAGTAACCTCCTGAATGTCGCGTTGATGTGACCCCAAGAGTGCTCCCTGACTTTCTAGTGCTGATCTCAAATGAGCAAACTCTGCTGGATCCATAATGGCCAGATTATACTGTCACGGGCGTCACTAGAGAGAAAACACGTAGATCCAGTAGCAGAGAGGCAGAGAGAATAATCAGCCAAGAGACACTTACAACCAGTAGAGGGCATCTCGGTGGAGAGAACCAGGAAGTGTAGGGAGGCAGCACACAACTCCACGTTAGTGACGTCAAAGCTTCCGGTGCCCTTAATCCAATCTCGTAGCCAAAAGTCGGAAGCCGAGTTCGAAACCAGTAGATCCAATGAGTGCACATCCAGAAGCAATAAATCCAGGGGCAGGCAGTATCGTAGTCAAAACGTGAGCGAGGTTCAAAGCCGGTAATCCAAATAGCAATAAATCCGTAATGCGAAGACAAAGACGAAAACGATAAACCAGGCGGGGTCGTAACCGATAAACTGTGGCAAAACAAACGCGAGAATAAAGGCATGAACGGCACAATAATCTGGCAATAAGTGGTTGTCCTGCAGCGCCTTAAATACATCTGACTGATTACTCCAAAGCGGCAGCAGGTGAGCTCGAGCCGTGACTGAGGCGGCAAAAAACAAGAGGCGGGGCTGAGCTGGAATAGGAGTGATTTAGACTGCTTGCGGAGGTGCTTATGTTGTGGGCGAGATCTGGCGTGTCGTGATAAATATGATACAGCAATAGGGTGCAAGGGGACCTTTGGATCAACTCTTTGACCTCTCTGCAAGCTACAAGAGACACATCCCTTTCGCCAATGACATACTTCTTCCTCCATGCCTGGCCAGTAGAATCTTCGTCGAATCCATGTGTGATTGGTTAAATGTTTACATATGCTTATATATACGAGGACCATGTGTTAAAAACGAGGTTCTATACTTTTCTTGAAAAGAATAAATTTGTTTTGTGTTTGTCATAGCAGCGTTGTAATGTCATAGGGGTTTTAGGGCGTTTTCACACTGGCGTCCGAGATCCGTTTCCGAGCACACTTTGCCCCGGGACCTTTGATTCAATCTCTGGTTGATTTTTGTCTGTGAGAATGCAATCATTCCAAATCATTCCGCGCTCGGGAACGAATCCCTGGACCGATTGCAGAGGTGGTCTCGGGAACGATTCATGCATTCCCGAGCATGGAAAGCGGGACATAAGTACACACTAGTGCTCAAAAAAAGTTAAAACGGATATTAATTCATAATAAATAAGAATATCTGAGTCATCTGATCATTTAAAATTGTTTTAATTGTTCTTGTAGGTTCTAGTGGACATTGGAAAGAGCAATCCTCTAAGGAATCTAGGTATGATCTATGCTTAAATTCAGTTTTATTTGAATTAGGCTGAAATATAAACACTATTATAATTAATATTGGGTTGGGTATTTTAGTAGTCCTAAAGCTGAACTTTTTGCATGCTTACTCTAAAACGTGTTTGAATTTCATGGTGCAGGTGACACAATGGAGTGGAAATGCAAGTTGTGTTCTGTACCCTTAGACGTACAGGCAAAATTAATTATCATTTGCATCATAGCCACTACTCAAGAATTAGCCCTCTGCCATGTCTGTATGACAATTGCATTTGTACTTTTCAGTCTTTTAATGCAGTGAAAGCGCATTTGTCACAGTATCATTTTAATGCAGCTCAATTAGATGGGGAAACTGAAGTGCATGCATTTTTTTCATGCCATTTGTGTGACTTTAAGCAGCCCTTTTCTGAGGCAATACACACAGACAAGGTTGACAAACCCCAACCTATCCCAAAGAACACAATTGGTGGCAATGGTCATGAAAATGCTACATTGCTTAGACTTATCCCTTGGATTATTGGTGATAAAATTCCTGAGGGAGATGGACCATGGACTTGAAGGAAGTAGTTGAGTCATGGATTTGAAGGAAGTAGTTGAGTTGGTGCTGTCCATGACATTTACAGAGGAATCTATCCAGTATTTGCAGACAAATAGAGGACCATAGACAAATGCTGCAGGTTGCTTTTCTTCATTTCAAACTCCACCCTAAACATCACTATATTGAACATCGGACCACTTGTCCATCTGTGGACAATGAGATTTGAGGGAAAAACATCGTTTTTTCAAGTGCGTTGTTCATGACACACAAAACTTTAAAAAATGTGCTAAAAACATTAGCAAACAGGCATCAGTACATGGTGGCATAATATCTCAGTGCCTCATCATTCTTTAAACATCACCAGTAGACTTCTAATGTCTCCTCTGTGATGGTTTCAATGCTCCCGGATATTGCAAAGGCATACATCACACAAAAAACAGTCAGCAAAATGATATACAGCACATCAAGGGTCAACATTGATGGAACTGATTATGACGTAGGAATGTTTGTATCTGCAGGACAGAAGGGGGAACTGTCTCAGTTTAGCAAAATTGAACAGATTCTTCTTGTTAAGAACCAGGTTCTCTTTCTTTGTCGAAAACACAAATCATACAGTACTATATCAAACATCTGCGATCTTATGAGCTTTTATCAGGGAACTTGACAGTTCATAGCATATCAGACCTCAATGACACAACACCTCTCTATGCATACAAGACACAAGGAAGACTGCTCATAACACCAAAACGCTACATATTACTCCTATGAAAAGTAGATACAATTTTACAATGTACACTGATCAGCCATATTCAACCACTTGACTATCATTGTATATATCCCCCTTGTGCCAAAACAATTCTGACATGGACTCCACAAGACCTCTGAAGGTATGCTGTGGTATCCGACACCAAAACATTAGCAGCAGATTCTTTAATTCTTGAAAGTTGTGCGTTGGATTGAGGATGGAATTTGGAGGCCAAGTTAACACCTTGAACTCTTCCTCAAACCATCCACATGAAAAAAAAAAGTGATCAACTCATCTATGGTCCAGCATGACTGATTGGTGTATATATATTTTTGGACTGATTGTATATTCTCGTTGGTATAGTAGCTTAAATGATACATGTACACTTACATGATAGATGTACACACTTATAATAGCGTTTTCTTTGTGTACATATGTACATACAGTGGAACCTTGGATTACAAGCATAATTCATTCCGGAAGCGGGCTTGTATTCCAAAACACTCGTAAACCAAATCAAACCTTCCCATAAGAAATAATGAAAACTCAAATAATTCGTTCCACAGCCCAAAAAAATAAA
The DNA here is from genome assembly GCA_011419295.1 of Clarias macrocephalus. Classification (NCBI taxonomy): domain Eukaryota; kingdom Metazoa; phylum Chordata; class Actinopteri; order Siluriformes; family Clariidae; genus Clarias; species Clarias macrocephalus. The sequence continues at coordinate 5,918 of JAAGKR010010659.1, read as the reverse complement.
TACAGAAAAATTACTAATACAATATATAAAGTAAAAAAAAAAAAAATTACCTGCACTTTACCTTTAAAAAAAGTTAAAATAAATCCCAACAGATAAGTGTTTCCGTTTGTACGCGCCGGCACCGTGTATTTGTGTGTTTGTGTGTTTGTGTGTGTGTGTGTGTGTGTGTGTGGAATTAGCCCCTTCTCTTGCCTCGTCTTACACAGTAAAACTCCTCCTCGCTCCCCCCCACCTCGCTTTTTAAGTTTCACAACAAACACACAACGGAAACACTGTTTTAACAGGAAAAAAAGAAATGTCTCTAATGACACTCGCGTGAGCGCACATAAACGGAATCACTGCTGTAAAGTAAAAAAACAAACAAACAAATGAACCAGCACATTACCTTTGAAAAGAATCGCGACAGAGCAGAGTTTCTGTGTAGAGCAGAGTGTGTGTGTCGGGGAGGTGGGGTGTAAAGGTGAGAGAGTGTGTGTGTTTGTCGTTGTGTGTGTGTCGGTGTCAAAACCAAGATATGCTCGTTTTTCAAGTTAAAATGTATTAAAAATCTTTGCTCGTCTTGCGGAACACTCATAACCGAGTTCCTCGCAATCCGAGGTTCCACTGCACATATAACGTATATGTAATTGTGACAAAAACTTTTCAAGGTGCATGAAAAAAGAGATGGCTGCTCCCCAGAAATTTGTACTACGAGTATACATTGCCACAGATATTGCTGTGAAGCTTACACTAAATGATTGACCAAAGTCAGTAGAGGAGCTCAAAAGAATAATGCAGATAAAGTTCAAGCCAAGACTGGATGGTGAGTTCAGCTTGCAGTATGAGGATCCTGACTTTGATGTGCAACTTAGTGTACTTGTTGACATTGAGGAATTACCAGAGAAGGGCACATTGACGGTCATGAGATCAGAAAGTAATGACGCTTCAAATGCTAGTTCTGAGACAGACATACTCCCTCATGTATCTTTACCTCAGCATCAGAAGAATTGGCCTGATACTTTTCCTGTGCCTACTTTTTCTTTTGAAGTAGAATATGTTCTTGAAGAAGGAAATCGGGTGTTTGAGAGATCTGGAAAGACACTGAAGCTGACAAGATCGCAAAAGCACAACATCCTGGAAAAAATGGCTGAAATAATGCACAGCTTCAAACCATATCCAAATGATCGAGAGGTGGGTAAGGCAGCTGAAGCTCTAATTAGTGCACATCCATGTCTCAAAGAGCTTGGAAGTGACTGTGGATGGTATGGATGGAAGATCAGCTTGAAGTTCAAGATGGGGAATTATTGTACAAGTTTGGCCAGATCTGGGTGTGCAGAGGTGTCTGTCAACACGGAAAAACGTGGACGGTAAACCCAAACGCGGAAGCAGCGCGAGTAGGCAGGATAACCACGCGTTTACTCTTAGAACTCTCTTACAACAAGAGCAAGGATCTACACAAATAAACCCGCGTTCTAGCAACACACACTCAATCAAGGAAGCAACCTGAATAGGTGAGTACTCACGGAATCGTTGGTGAAGCGATAGCGAAGGCATGAATGAACTCAATGACTGAGCGATGTGAAGCGCCATCTTGTTTCCTTTTATGCTTTCTGAAAGCGCGACCGTCTTACTTCCGGGTCCTCGTGCCGGTCGCGGTGCGAGTGTGCATGATAGTACCCTCCCGACGGTCCAGGGATGGAGGATACCTGACGACAGTAGTCCCGTATGAGCTTGGGGTCAAGGATGAACCGGGCCGGAATCCAAGACCGTTCCTCGACGTGAGTCGAGGATCCGGCGTACAGTATAGGCGGGACTACCCGCGATGATTCGGGGAGGGGGAGTAGGGTGGGTGGGTGGAACCATTGGTGAAGTGATGAAGGGTTTGAGCTGGGAGATGTGGAATATCGGGTGGATCCGGAGCGCCGCAGGCAGCTGGAGCCGGTAGGTGACAGGATTGACACGGAGGGTGATGCGATATGGACCGATAAATCTGGGGGAAAGCTTTTTGGACTCCGTGCGGAGGTGTAGATTTTTTGTGGACAGCCACACCTTGTCACCTGTGTGGAACATTCGTCCCGGAGGGTGTCGACGGCGATGTTGTGAGATGTAGCGAGTGTTTGCGCGCTGGATGGCCTCCTTGGCTTGAATCCAGGACCGTCGACACCTTCGGACCAACTGTTGGGCCGAGGGTACTTCAACCTCCGGTTCTTGGTGTTCGAACATCGGAGGTTGGAAACCCTGGCATACCTCAAATGGACTC